>JAAGAY010147911.1:72294-172011 GCA_011801015.1 Ardeotis arabs
CGGCTGTGGCCCGTGGAGGGCCCGCTGGGGCAGCCGTTCTGGAGAGACTACACTCCGTGGAAGAGATGACCTACGCCGGAGCAGTTTCGTGAAGGACTGTGGCGTATGGGTGGGACCCCACACTGGAGCAGGGGAGGAATGTGAGGAGTTCTTCCCCCGACTGTGAAGCAGCGGCGTACAACATCGCGTAATGAACTGACCGCAACCCCCATTCCCTCTTCCCCCCCGCCCCGTGCCGCTCGGGGCGGGAAGGTAGTAGAGATAATGTTAAGCTCGGGAAGAGGGAGGGGTGGGGAGGAGGTTTTTATCTTGTTTCACTGTCTCATTATCCTATTTCCTGCTAGTTTTAGTAATAAATGAATAGTTTTCCCCAAGTTGAGTCTGTTTTTGCCCGTGACGGTAACTTTAAGGATTTCTCCCTGTCCTTATCTCAAACCTCGAGCCGTTTTTTCTTCTATTATCTCCCCCTGTTCTCTCGGAGGGTGGGGGGAGTGAGAGAGAGACTGCGTAGTCTGGTCCCGATCCGGGCTGAACTACGACACCCCACCAACTTGTGGCTTAATTAGTTCAAAAAAGGTTGCTTATGAGAGGTCATTCAGCTACTTGGTGGGTGGATATTGTCACAGGGGCTACCGCTGGCAGCAAGGAGACGTCTGCCTTGGAGGCACCTGCTTTGCAGCGTGGGTGCTGAGGCTTCTCAGACCCATGAGGAGGCTTCAGACATGGCCTCCAGACATGGCCTCTGGGCACCATGGCGGCAGTCTTTCCCGGGGGGGGAGTCTATAGGTGCTGGGGTGTTGCTGAAGGGTGCTGGTGCTGGGCAGCCATTGAATGTCCGTGGACAGACACCCTAGGAAGAAAGGGATGCTTCTTTGCTTACTGAGGTTCCCATATCTTTTCAGGTCACTTTTTCATCTTGTGTACTTCCCTAGGGGAAGAGGAATGCTAACTTGCTTCCTCTGGCAAGTTTATTGTTTATTGTGACATTTTGTGAAAGTACGGGGGGTTTAACCCATAGTTTACCCATTTCTCTTAAAGGCTTTTTTATCCTTCTTTCCCTTTCACCTCCTTTAGCTGACTGACCTCCATTCCCAAACTATACCTTCATGACAAACTTGGTCAAGCACTGGCCTCTAGACTCCCACAAATGTGGGTGTTTGAAGTTGCACTCTGATTTTAACCCAACAGCATGTCTCTGTCTCCAGGTCCGACATTAGGCTTTATGAAATAAGGGGCAATAAGGCCACCTTCATGTGAGCGGAAGGGTCAATTGCCTTCTGGTGATCCTGCTTCTTCTTTGAAACAGCTATTTCCCAGGAACGGGTTTATAACAGTTCCTTGTAATGTGGAATTTCCCCAGCCCTCATTGCTGCAGCTGTGATAGATAGTCATGCAAAAGCTGCTGGCCAATGTGTCGGCATCTGGAAGTTGCAAGGGGACAAGCTCCAGTAAGAAGTCATCTTGCTTTCATGTGCCACGATTTCTGCAACGCTGGGGTCTCCAGTGGGGACTTAAACTAATCTCATGTAGTTTATGAGTGAAAATCCATTTACAATGAGAATGACCCCCACTGACCAAAAGTTTAAACAAATGCCCTCTGTATGCATTTCCTACAGTGGGGATCAAGTTCCATACATATGATGTAAGCAGGCCTCAAACAAGCCTCTCACCTACACATGGAACAGAAATCATTTGCAAAGAAAACTGAAATGACAGCCATATGCACGGGACGTTTTATATGCTACGGCCAGGCTTGCAGACCCCAAGTAGGAGGATCCTCTGATCTGAAGACGCAATTGAAAACAGGTGCTCGACACGCTGCACATAAAAAAGTATACAGGCAATTTGGGAGCTCTCCGGAGATTCTTTCAACTGCTGAAAATATGGAGACAACTTCCCAGCCCCCGATCCTGTGCTTCCCATCTAATTCTCCTGCTCCCCCTCCTCCTAGAAACAGGGGAAACTGCCAGGCCATGGTGATGCTGCCCTGTTTAGTAAAAGAAAATGTGAAAAAGATTAAGGAAGATCCATCACAATGTCAGCCTGATCTTGAACTGCTGGAAAAGAAGCTTTTTTTAATTTAAGTGTCTGTCACAAAGACCTAGGTGACCTTGTTTTGCAAGTGAAAGCCTTTGACTGTGACCCAGGCATGCTTCCTGTGTCCAACTCCTATTTAGCAAATAAACTAAAAGTACTGCCCATGTTTATGGTAAACACTTGATTAGGTTCTACTAAAAAAAAAAAAAAATTACAGCTGGGTAACACAGGACCAGATTAAGTTTCCTTTTTATTTGTTGTCACCAAATGCTCCTGATCTTTTTGAGCTCTAAGGCTTGTTAAGTGGATGTTTTAAAATGGTGCAAGAGACAATGCAGCTGTATTTCATTTGTAGATAATTGATGCAATACATGTAATAACCCAACTAGATATGTTGACTCATTGAACTAATTTAGGTGTAGATGTTACAGCACTTATGCAGCTGGAAATGTTGCCATCACACAAATCAGTTGCAGATTAATGGAGTCAGGTCCCTATCTGCACTAGGGAGAGATAAAAGGCCACAGTCAAATATAAAAATAAGTTCTGAAGAGTTATTGTGAGTTTAAACAGTGTTTGAAAATATTTTCCCAACCACAATGCATACTGTAATATGAGCCTGGAATCGCTTAACTATACGGTGATTTGGCAATTTTATATGTAGTGGATTCATAAAGCTGAAAACATGGGTAAGGAGAAAGGAGCACGGCCTAATGTTTACAAGGTGAGGCAGAAGTGAGTGTTTACACTCCTACTATTTGCTCTGATACTGAGTGATATCCGTAAAACTATCCAGGTCTCTGCTTCCTGGTGTGGGTACTGGGGTGATGTGATTTACTAACTGCTCCAGGACCCGCTGTCATTTGGTGACATAACCAAATAGTTAGAAGGTAGTGCTGGAACCAGAGGGATCTGGGATCTCTTCACCTCTCTGCATATTACTGGCACCCCACGCCCCATTTGCCTTATCTGTGAAAGAAAAGTAAAAATGTTTACGCAATTTCTGAATCCTTCCTGTGGTGGAAAACAAACAAATACGCAAGTCTAAAGTACTATTATGACTATTCTTATCACTAAGATCACAGCAACATTTAGATACTGACTGTGTACAAGTGTATTCCAAACCATTAACTGGTGGGTCACTTTGTCTGTGCCTCTATATGCGTTGCAATGAACTTGATGCTGGTGATCAGTACTCCTGATGATAATTAATGGATGGATGAATAACCAGTTCTGGGAGGAACAGGAAAAATAGGACTGCGCTCCTGTGAATTTATGCCTCAAAGCTGGGTGGTCTGATGCCTTGTGAAGTGTAAACACTGACCAAGGCTTTTCCTCTCTTTGGGATGTTCATGATATTTTTCACCCTTATGGACTCCCTGAGGACAAATCAGGGTTGAGTGCAGCCTGCAGCCTCTGCCTCTTAGATTTCTCCCCTCTATTTGACTGTCTCTTTCCAGAAAATGCATGAAAGTATTTTGCACGATGTCCTCTGCACATTGGTTAAAACTGACAAGCAATGACAGACGATCAGGACTCGGAAGTACAGACAGACAGATGAAGAGATGCACATACAAGTACATTTCTTCAGGAAAAAGGCTAACTCCTTCCCTCACCGGTTTCGACCAGTTCAACTGTCTTCGGTATATTTGCTTTCTTCCTAATGCTGCTTGTTTCAGCAATCATATGGAAAGACTAAACTGTTAGCAGAAGCACGTTAGACAACAGTTCTCAAAAATTTTTTTTTTTTTTTTTTTTTTGGTAAGCTCATTATAGGAAATATTTCTGAATCTCTCTGAATGTTCTTTGCCAGGAAACAAAGTCACAGCTTTGAAAGTATCACTTCAGGCTGAGTATTTCCTGACTGGCAAGAAAATGCTAACCTGACTGTTTTCTTGTGAAACAGAGACATTTCTGTGGCTGGTATCTGATTCAGCAATTTCGCAGCAGTGGAGCTAACGCAATCTATCCATGCTTTTAGGGCATCCAATTTCAGTCACCCTTAAAGAATGCCATCATAAGTTTATTATGCAGCTGATAATATTTTCTCTGTGAACACAGGAAAAGTAAACTCTTCTGGGCGGAAAGGAAGTACAGGAAATTAGAATTATTATTAGAATCCACAGAATGATATATACAAATTTATATACCTAAACATGTATTTGTACTACATTGCTTACTTTGTAAATACTGGCTTGTGTTTGGGTTGTTGGAATGATTGCTGGTCGAACATGTGTACTTAACTGCTGGCTGCTGATTGAATGAACAGAAAATCTTACTCATTAATATGGAGTAGAAGTAGGACACCTTGGGGTTAAAAACATCTAAAGTGTAACTGGCCATATATGAGCTAATTTTTGAGGAAATCCTGCTTCTTTGACTATCGCCAAATGTAGCTTTATGAGAAGCAACACGTGGAAAGGACAACAAACAGCAAAAACATCCCATTCCTTTTGTAAGACTATTGTGGAATTGCTTCTCACATTTCTTTGCAGTTTGAAGAAACCAGGCTTTTCCTTGGGTATCCCATCTTAATTTAAGACGGAGATGAGTACAGATTCTTGTTGTTTTATAACCTCATTTTTTCTTCAGTCTTGTTCCTCCTGTTTAATATAAGCAACACTTTGACTGAAGTATGCTGCCTAGTTGTTACATTTAGTGCTGTTACATGGTCTGGGAAGGAAAAGCAGCGTAAGTCCAGCTGTACTTACTGTGAGTGCTTAGCTGACCAACAAGCTGAAGCACAAGAGTGGAGATTTGAAGGAGCACTCCAGAGAGGTCAAAAGGGTGGATAAAACCGTGAGTTATAGACATGCAGCAACTGGCCTTAACCTGAAACCATGTTGGGATGAGTGGTGTGTGTAGAATCACATCAGTTCCAGAACATGGAGTTCAAGTCTGTGATGCTTCAAAGCAATGGCTTCTATTTCAATGCAAATTTGACAATGATAGATGTTAATCACGCTCCTTAATGAAGAACCAGAGTCATAAAAGTGAGTAGTGTGGCATATGAATCCCATAAAATAGAAAAGAACCACATGCAGTAGATATACTTAACTGCTCAGGAAACCAATCAACACCTCTAAAATGTGGCTACATGGTAGCACACAATACTTCAAAGTTAGCAGAGTTTGCAGTGAAACAAGAAGATCTCAGTTTTACAAAAATTCCAATAAAGATTTTTACAACTGCAGGAAAAATAGAGCAGAATTAGTCTCTGAACAGAGATAGCTTTTTTTTTGATATCAAAAGTGTCAAGAAAAGAAAATACTGGCTCTGAAAAGGAAATTGTTTTTTTTTTTTTCTTTTCATTAACCGCTGTTGAGGGAAAAAAAAAATGTTTGCTCTAACCCCAATTCTGTAAGGGTTCAATTTACTTGCCCAATTTCAGACATGAGTAGTCTCACTGACTTCAGACAAAAGGTAGTCCTGCTGAGATCAATGGTGGTACTCACATATATAATGTTAAGTACATGTATGCATCTTTTCAGCAGTCGGATCTCAAATGCCTACCAGATAAATAAATACACCTGGAAATAAATATCAAAGTGCAAAGAGAAATTTTTTTCCCAGCCTGAGGTGAGTATTCAGGAAATGGACACAATAGCTCATTTGTGATACATTTTATCACTTCTGAAATGTGTAAGTGGAATCACTTGTGGACAATGCAGGAAGATTACAGCCCAAGGTGTAGGGAAATTGCAGCCTATGAGTCCCCCTCTATCGCCCTCTATCGCCAATCACATGTTCATCAGAGATTTCCCAAATGTCTTTGTGAGTGGGATTGTAGGTGAAGTTGAACATTTATAGGCTCAGAAATTTGTCCAAGGTTCTCATTTTATTTCAATATGAACTCATGTTATATCTGGTGAAAATTCTACTGACAGTCCCATACATGTAATTTATGACATTTCCTATCAAGATGTTTAGCTGAATTAGAAACACTTGTGAAGAAGCCCATCTGCAGCCAGTTAAAAAGCATTTTTGTAGCAAAGGTGAGGGTTGTTGAGGCAACAAAGGCGGGCTTCTCTTACTTTTATTCTGATGGCTGTTGATCAAGCAATTGCACCATAAACTGTTTACAGTTATGGCTTTTGTTACGGTGACAAAGAATGTTTTTAAAGGTAGACAGAAAGCTATGCGGTGTGCTGGTTCACAATGACCATGCAGTTTACACACCAAACAGCCCCAAACATATTTCTGCAACATCCAGGCTTCTCGATGAAGTGGCACCGATTTGTTCTCTCTTCTTCATGATTTGTTTTACTAAGCTGGTTTACCTGTATGTCTGTCCTATTTTCCCAGCTTAACACCATCAAGACCATGGTGATGATATGCCTCTTAGCTCATAGGCTTCATTTTAGGCATGTGAGCTGTTCTATTTAAAGAGATAAGACTAAAATTAAAGGTGCCCATTGGTTTGGAGGGCATTATTATTTACCCAGTGTGGGGGATGTCCTTGTTCCTTCTGTCACACCAAAGGTGAGAATTTTGATTGCTGAAATTAGTCTCCCTGAGCCTTTTTTAAGATTAGGCAACTTATTTAGTTATGTAGACCAGAGATTTAGCTCTCTGTTTTAGCACCGTTTCCTTATAGTTTTGTTCTGTACTTGCCTTCAGAGACAGGATAATTTCACAAGAGAATGGTGAGAACTGGCTTCCTTGGAATGCCAAAGCGTTGCCTGCCCTCAAGTTGTCCTTGCCTGGGTGCAGAAGCCAGGGTGTGGACACTCACACAGGAACAGCCCTTTCGCCCTTTCTGTGTTACATGGGTGCACAATGGGACACAGGCCAAATGCATCCCGTATTTAGCGGTCTAAAACAGCTATCTCCTGTAAGTCGGTAGCCCACTCTGCCTTCATGTTTGGTAGGTAAGCAGCTCCAGAGACTGCCTGTCTTCAGATGAGATTTACTGCCCTCTTGAGGTATTTATCTTTCTCCTCCAAGAACAGAAGGAGCTTAAAGGACCTTCTGCCCTCATGCAGGAAGTTTGTATCAAGAACATCCAGCTGATGTACTTTGTCACGCTAAAGAATACAGGGTGCACTTCTTAGAAAAAAAAAATCCTGCTTTCTGCATGGACATCTCAGAAGGTGTAGAAGAAACTGGCGAAATCAGCCCAAATGAGCCTGGGTTGCCCTGTTATGATGCAGCCATCTGGCATTCCCTTATGTCACGATCTGCCACCTCATGGTGGGGTGCTTTTAACTGTGTTTCCAACAAATTATTCAGGTTACCCAAAATCCATGCTTATTGTTTTTAGGACACCATTGACTTGCACTGTCTCTGCAGACTTCAGGAGCTGGGCCTTCTGGAAATGGCAGTCAAACACAGCGAGCTGGAATAAATGGGCTCCTGGCCAAATTTGCTTGTAACGTTACTAATTTCAGTGTTCCAGAGCTGATAAGACTTGCTTCAGCCTGGCTCTTGTCTCATGCTCTGCTGCGTTGTTACGTGAGAACATTACTCTGAATAACTGCTGGTTGGCGTTGCCTGGGTTTATTCCACCTGCAGTATATAGCCAGCAGTTGGGCTGGATGATGCTTTCCCAGAGCTCAGGTCTTTGAAGGCCCACAACGTTACAGCCAAAAGTCTCAAAATGTTTTGAAAATGGTATGGCCACTGGGATGGTAGTAACCCCAATCTGAGTTGAAGTGTCATGTCCTTCAGCAGAAGACTCTATTGTTTTGAGAGTCCTGCTCTTGATTTTCTGCTGTTTTCAGAGTTTATTTCAAAGTTAATTTCCAGATTTAAAACTTCATACTTTGACTTATAAAAACCTTCTCTTCAGAGGAGAAGTTTAGTTTACACTGTTTGGGTACAGTCATATGTGCCTGATCTTCGATATTAGGGGAGTTACACGCTGTTTATGCGGGAGAGACACTTGCTGCTTATATATTTTTTCTATGTTTAATATGAACATATTAAACTGGACAGAGGAGATGATACATTGTTCATGAACCAACATAAGAAAATAATTGGCTAAAAAAGCCCACTAGGATCCCTAATTAGTACCCCTTAAAAGAAAAAAAAGTCTGCAGATAAATGTAGAGGAGAGATACCATGAGATAAAGATATCATGGGAACCTTACACTAATCAAAATCTTCTGTGACTGCCTTATTAAGATACTTGCTTTAAGAACAAAACATATGTTAGAAGCCTCAAGGAGATAGGTCCTTTAGCTCACCACCAACAGAAGTGTTAAATGCTCCCAACTCCTTCAAGGATTTAAATAATGCTTGCTTAGGGTGTCTCATTCACTAGCAAACATGGTGATTTGTGAAGCACGACTAATGTGTCCCTGGAAAGTTCCAGCATGAAATAAGACTAGGTTTGAAAGCCTGTCAGGGTCCAAAGAGATATGATTTAAGGGGAAGCACTCCCTGAAAATGTGAGGATGAGAGTTACTAACTTAATCCATATGATACCTTCGCTCCCTCAAATATATGGTAGAATGTAGGGCAGAAATGCATGAAGCAGACATTAGTCACTGTCTACAGATGATATTTCTTCCATGAATTTACCAGCAAGTGTTGCCATGCTGTGTTTAAACATTTGAACAATAGATTAGCGTGCAAAGATGAAAAGAAAAGGAGCTACACAACGTTTACTTGCAGATGGACACATGCTTGGAAAATTTAAAAAGGCACTTGTTGTATCACAAATGTAGCTCTGCAGTCTTACACAGTAGTAAAAATAACCGAAAGCTAGATGTCTGGGCAAACGCAGAAGGGCAGGAAGGCAGGTTTCTGCCACTGATGCTATGACATGAATGAGTAGATGCATGATATGGTCTTCTGTTGTTTTTCACTTTGTTTTGAAGCCTGAGGATTGCCAGAAATGGGATGCAGTTTCCTCTGATTTTGCTTGGATTGTCCTAGATTTTCTACTATCAGCACAAAAAAATAACTTATGTAACCCTTACAATTTAATCTAATATTAAGGTGTAGAAGGTATATCTGTACAAGCACAGAAAAAAGACATCCTCTATTCAGCATAAAGCCTTGGGAGACGGCTAGAACTGGGAATACCTTTGAAATCACCTAGTTAATTTCTCTAACATGGCACGGGATCACCCTGAAGGTAAACTGCAAGGCCTGATTTCGGTAGTGAAAGGCATATGGGGTATTAGTTCATGGGACAATTGAAAGAATATGTCCTGTTTTTCTGAGCCATAGTACGGGATGCACTAGGTAAGCTTCCAGCTTGTAAGGTTGCCACTACACCTTGGACAGAAGTACATGAAAAAGGGATAGAGAAGAGCAAGAGGAAGTCTTAACTCCACTGCCCAAGTCCTTGTCTGCTCCCTGCTACACTTTGTCTGTCTGATGGGAAAAGAGGTGACTGTGAAGCAGGTCTGACATAGTTCTGTAAAGGTAGATATGATTGGAGAAGGTGGGCAAGGAGCAGCCATTAACTGCATCGACCCAATGCCCCTGTGATGAGACATACGAAGTGCTACTACCCTGCACGTACGGGAAATGTACTTTTGTCAGCTGTTACTCCAGCTAATGTGGCCTAGCCAAGTCAAAGGCACAAATTGGTTCCTCTCAAGAAACACAGGGAGGTAGTGGGAAATCTTTATGGAAAGTGTGAAGTGATTTGTTCCTGTGCTCTAGCTAATGCAAAAACCTTGAGTCCCAAAGAAAGACTCTAAATAAGTCACAAATGCAATAGGCAAATGGCTCCTGGTTATAACAAGCCAATGCCTTACATAGTTTTTAGAGCTAGAGCAAGTTTGGATTGGAGTAGATGAACTTACTTAAAGTACAAACTGTAAGTGTTTCAAAGTAAATTAACATCTTTTAATTGCTACTTTTCCTCTTACGATCTGCAAAAATTAGACTCACTGCAGACCTCTTAGAAATAGCAAAATCAAACCCAAGCACCTACAGCACGTCAAATCCTAGACCTCGCTGGTGCTTCCCTGCCTGGAATTGTTATCTTTCTAATCCAAGAGTGTAAAGACCTTCCTGTGTATAGTGGAAGAGGGAATAGCACCTTGGCAGCCCTGCTGTTCTCTGTGTGCTGTCTTCTTTCGTATTGTCATTTTATTTGTTTGGAAGAACAACTGGAACAAGCTATGCAGCACTATCTCACTAATGGGCAGCCTCACAGATCTGTGTGCAAAGGACAGTGGCTGTATGGAATCAACTGTATTTAGGAACTTGCCATGCTGATAATATTTTCTTGCTGTCTGTACAGTGAAACAGGAACAGATATAACATCTGCTTCCTCATCCACTGATGTCTCCTTGTTTTATGTAGGTGGAACAATTTCACATAAAATGCTACCTTGAGTCAAGCTGTAACTGTGACACATTTTATTATTTTGTGATTCAGTCTGGGCACATGGGTTCTGGTAAAATATGACAGAAAAGATGTTATATTTTTATTGCTGAAAACAAAACTTTGGGACTTCAGGGAATATTTATAATATATTGAAAAGGGAGAATAAAGACTACATGTTGTCAGGTTACCTTGACATCTGATTTCCCTTGAAAGTAACATACCTTGAAATTTTCTTCTTTATTGAAGAGCTATAACAGTAAATACACTGTTTCTCTCAGGCAATCACAGGCTGTTTACTTTGCAGTGTGATATGTCAAACACACAGAAAATAATGGAAAATATTTTATAAAAACAAGAAGCTGTAATGAGGTGCCTCTGAAATCGGACTATAATGGCCATGATATTTTGGAAATGTTAAATATAGCAGAACGATGTACCAGGGATTAAAAAGTAACTTTTTTCCCCAGTGGGTCATACTTGAACTGATATATCTGCAAGTTATTAAGAAGCACTGCACAAGCAAAGGTGTCAGCTATGAGATTTGAGATTTATTCTTTGTGACCATGATGGCCTGATAGCATTTCCCCAAAAGAAAAGCACTGCTGCTGGTTCACTGAAGTACAAATGCACAGGCAGACTGCTAATGCAACCTTTTTCTGCTTTTTGAATGCACTTCTATTCCTAATCTTTACTATGTCTTGTGACAGTGTGCGTAATTATGTGCTGGCTAAAAAAAATACTTGACTTTGTTTGTTTTAAACCTGGTAGCTTGTTCCTGTGCTGTGCAAAAAACTCCAGTCGATAATTATTCCCCAATCATTTCTTCAAACCATTCACGATATTTATTATTTGACCTGGGCCATCTCCTCCCATCAGCATTCCCTTCTTTCCACCGAAGTGTCTGAACGTATTTATTTTTCCTCATATGGAAGCTGTCCCCCATCTTTGATCATATGGGCTGGTGTTTTCAGGTTCTACATCTTGAGGCATGAACAGGCACTTAAACGAGAGGACATCTTCCGTGAGGGGTTTCTCTTCTCTCCTGCAGCAGGTGAATAACGTCAAGTCACAACAAACTGCTAATAGGTTCCACCTTGGCTCTGACTGAGCACTGATGGGTTTAGATTTCCTCCCATCTACATGCTGGACCAAACGAACAGTGTTTCTTGTGTGTGGTTAGTGTTTAAGGCCTCATTGTGTACATGGCCTTGAAAGATATATTTTTATAGGTGAGCACCTCATAAAATATTTTTCTGAAGACATTTATCAAGAGAGACTTTGAAAAACTGTAAGAAGAGGGGAAGGAGAAGGCGGGGGAAGCACAACATGTGCTTTTCAGCTGCCACAAAGCCCTGCAGCAGCAGCCTTCATGTGAGAGGCGACACTTCGCACATTACAACAGAGAATCAAAAGATTTATACTCAACACTCCATATATATGACTCTCTATGGCATCATTTTGAAAGGGTGATTATTGGTTTGACATAAGGGAATATTTTACATTAAATGCTGAAAGTTCTCTATGTACATAGCAATAATCACCTGATGCTGCTTTTTCTTCCTGCATGGCTTTTAATAATAAATAACCATAATAATGATAGTTAGGTTCTCCAAAATTATCCCATTTGTTTTCCAAGAACCCCCAGGGGCTGGTATTTATCACTTGATGTGCATGCTCCCTGCTCCTCTCTCTCTCTGCTTACATATGCGTATAAAAGAAGTGCAGACATATGGAAAGTGCCTCACTTCATTTGATGGCAGCTCTGTTTATTGTTATCTCCCTGAGCTGTAGTAATTGTAGTTCAGTTCTTAAGCAATTATTAAACCAGAAGCTGTAGGTTCCCTGTTAGGCTTCTCCCTGGGATCTCCCATTTTCTACCCTCAAAGGTCCAAAATGTTCAAAAGCAATGCACTGGCTGCAAGAAAGATGACAGGCAACACCTCTTCAATTCAAAATAAGTCAAGAATTGGAGCACCCATTGAGTATACACAGGACCAGTTTGTAAATGTCTTCTTTATTCTTGAGTTTATGCAGCAGCTTGGCCTAATTAAGGTCTTTCAGCATATGCGAAGTGGGAGGAAGGGGAGAAGGATGGCTGCAAAAAAACTAGACAAGGACACAGCACAGTGAAAGGGAAAGGTCTGATTTTGGGAGGTATTACAGCATGGCACCTGCAAAGTGTAGTCTTTTTTCATGCCTCTTTTCTAAGGAAAAGTTGCCTTGTTCTGCTATTTTTAGGTACACACAATAGAATAGTTTCTCCTCTCGTCCTCCTCTCCCCATACTATTAACTGTATGGACAAGCGAGCTGATTTGGGATAAAATACTGGACTGGGCTCAACTAGAGGTATTTTGTGAATCAATGGTTTCAGTAGTAAATTTTCTGAAACTTTTGAACTTTCTACGTTTTTTCTTTCATCTTATTGATCAAGAGAAAAGAAGATAGCAGTTCTAAAAAAACACCTGAAAGACGAAGTGCAGAAGTATGTGTAAGCAAGGATCTAAGTTTGCAAGAAACTGACAACAGCAGATGAAAACCTGTCCAGTTCCCTGCAGCTGCTTCTGTAAAAGACCTGGCTGGTAAATCCCAGACTTCCAGAAGAAATTACATGTGCCTCAGCTACCACTGAGTGAAGTTCTGGTCATGCAAGACTCCTGCTGCTGTAGCTGCCATGCCCTCCCCCATCCATGCAGCCTTAAGTGCAGTATTAAATGTTATTTAATGATGCCGGGAAGCAGAGAGCAATGGGAAGTCTTGACTTGCTTTCTCCCCATCACATGCTCTGCTCATTCTAGTCCTTACAGGCTTTTGGCCTTGCCTTGACCCAGCCTAGCTCGTTGGAGAAGACCAGCCCCACCTGATAGCAGCTGTCAAAGCATTTTTCTTCTCCCTGCTTTCTTTGGCAAAAATAATCTAGACTGTAAATCATCAGCTCTTCTTGTTTAAAACATGGAGACAGCTTTTCTGGAAGCTCACTGGGAAAAGCATGACGCACAAGGGAGTTGTGACCTGTTACTAGGTATTTCCTCAGGCCAGCAATCAATGTTAGGAAAAGAAATATTGACAGCACCAAATCTGAAGTGCCATTTACTGTATACCAGGTACAAATACGATTAAACACAAGCTCTTTCCCACATTCTTTTCCTTTTGTGTACCGTTCTGTCTTCGGATGTTTTTTCACTATATATATTTCCTTTATTATTTTCCTTCTTTTTCATCTTACATCTCTATTTTTTTGATGCCTTTTGCAGTTTTCTCTGGACCTGTGCCTTTCTTGCAAAGTTACTCTGCTCTCCTCTTTTATAGTCCTTCCAATCTTTTGCTCTCCATTTGAGAGTTCCCACCACTAACATAGTCTTCTTGTTCACTTGCTTAATGGCAGACATGTCCTCTGTCCTCCAGTGATAAGAAGTCTTCTGGTGCAGCTATTCTTAATTTTGCTCCACCAAACTGGTGCCAACACCAATCCATAAGGCGATTGCAGGATGTCTCTGCTGCCTGCCAGATTTGAGGAGGGAACTAATGATCCAAGCAGTCGGGACAACTGTTGTTCAGGCCACAGTAGTTCTGTGGTCCTCCAGGTTTTGTTAATTATCATCCTGTGATCCCACAGGTAAAACTGAACCTGAGGGTAGGGGCCAGCAGCATTCTTTGCACAAGCCATTACGCACAGCTAGCGAGTGAGTTATGAGCAGTGCTGGCCACAGCAAGTGCTTTTCAGGGCAAGATGCTGAACACAGCAGTCTCAGCAGATCATTTTGGATATAGGCTCACATAGCTGAGTTCGGATGATCCAGGAGTCAGTGCTGTATGCACAAGTCAGTGCTGTTTTGCACAAGGCTGTAACCCAACAGCACATGCTTGGAAGCAAATTTGAACGAAAGCATTGAGCCTTGCTGTGTTCCCCTGCTGACTAATTTATGTAGCAGCTTGCAGGTAACAGAGAGAGAGTTTGGTTTTTTTTTTTTTCCCAGCTGGCTTAGAGGTAACCATGCTTAAAAATGGCAATGAATCTCTCCAGCCATATGCACATGTCCTTCCAGACTACTGAGTTGGTTCGGTATTTTGTTCCCTGAAAGAACAAAGCAGCTGGAACAGAAATCTTTCACTGACACCAAAGCACCTTGAATCTCAGACAGCTTCACTTCGTCCTCAAGATCACAATAACGAGTGTGTTCCTAAACCCACTGCATCATGGCCATAACACTGATTCTTCTGCACTTATGAAAAAGTATCGTGTTATGCAAACATTAACTTTACAAACAAGCGTTCTTTTTGCCTCAAATTCTGGGCAATTCACAAAAGTTGTGAAGCAGAATCTTCCATGAATGCAAGTGTTTCTGACTATAAAGTCTCATTTGCATTTCTTTTTACTAAATAGTGCTGTTGCTTTCAGTGCCATCACCAATAGCACAGATGTGGTTTTCCAAGACTGTTTTCCAAGAAGAGTATCATAACAGAAAAGATCTCTTTCAGCTGCCAATTTGCAGGTGATGGCACTTTGTTTCTGCTCCCATCTCATAACTATACTAAGGCCAGGTGAGAAGGAAGCCATCTATAAGAAGGAAGGTACTTTCCCCTCTGCAGTTGGACCACTTTCAGTCACTCTATC
The DNA here is from genome assembly GCA_011801015.1 of Ardeotis arabs. Taxonomy (NCBI): domain Eukaryota; kingdom Metazoa; phylum Chordata; class Aves; order Otidiformes; family Otididae; genus Ardeotis; species Ardeotis arabs. Next base: position 87,237 of record JAAGAY010147911.1, read on the forward strand.
ATGACAACAGCCTTCACAATGATAATGAAAATAACACTTTGCAATGAAAAAACATTTTGGCATGTCTGACAGATGTAAAGTATGTGCCCTTGGTGAGGGCTTCTCTGCCATAGCCTGAGCTTTGCAGAGTGCACCCACTGAACTTAAAATGCGCAGAATTGTTGATGTGATTCTCTAGGAAGGGACGAATGCTGCTGTGACCGGCATTCCCAGCAGCTATATTGATTTCAATTGCACTGAGACATGGTCAAACAAAGAATGGACACTGAACTAAAATTATAATTGCCTATTTAAGAGAAGTTTCACATTGAAAGTCATCTGAATGCATTTCCCGAGTAGATGCAAGTGCAGCCACTCAACATCCCAAACTCCTGCTCCAGCAGAAGACACCACGAGCACCCCTTACACTCGAATATATGTGACTGAAATTGCCAAGAGCAAGTGGCAAAGACTGAATTCAAGTCTTGGCTAGTAAAGAAAAGGGGGAGGAAATTCCCCATGGTTTGCTGTATTTTCTGAATTGACATGTGTGCTTTGATAACCAAACAGTTTCAGACCATATTTTAAGATCAAAGTTTTTGCTTCTGCTGGAGAAAGACCTCCTAAAGCTCACATGATCTGTGCTAGGCTGGAATCTACCACACAACAGCTCCTTCGTTTTAACTGGATTATGCTGCAGGAGGAACGTTGCACTTGAATGTATTTGAATGTTTTTTTTCTACTGTTAAACAGACCTCCGGTGTAACACAGTAGCCCCATTTACATTATATGTATTCTGGCTCATTTCTACTTATATAGCACCATTGGTAAAGTTTTTCCTTTTGCTAATTAGAAGCCCAGATTAATGTATTTTATAAGCTGTTTTTTTTTTCTCCCTGAAGTTTTAGCTTTTTTCATTAAAAAAATATTTTGGCATTTAACTCTATTTCTTTTGTAAACCTTTAGAGCAGCAGCTGTGCTTACCACCAGCATGGCATGATAGAAAAACATATTGTTCCTTACAAAAAAGATAGAAAGATTGAAAAAGAGTGAGAAGGAGAGGCCAGGACCTATTCTCTCTGGTCAGGCACAGACCATCCTAGGACTCCTTCTGAGCCCTGTGGGGGGCTGGCAGGAAAGAATTCGTAGCCACAGGGACATGTTATCCAGAACCAAGGGTTGAACGTAATTGTAAGCAGATTTTGCCCGCCTTTTTTGGATGAATGATGGCCCACTGGCATGTGACCTGGCTTGGCAATTTCCCTGCAATGTCCAGGCTGCCATAAGGAGATACGTAATGTCTAGAGTGATAGGAAACTCTTTAGTGCAGATGGTACAGAGCTGCCTCATAAAATGACTCACTGTGAATCCTCACAGAAATCTCAGCTATAAAAATGATAATGGAAAAAGCAAAAGAAAATGCAAAATGTCTTAAGAACAATTTGTTCCATCTCATGTATTCCATTTTAAATACAGAAAAGATGTATCCTACAACCAAAACAACTACTTCTCCCTCATTGTTTTTGACTGGCCAGGACAAGGTACTGGAATTGTGAAGGTGGAGGGCGCTCTTGGAGAAGGCTAAGTGACAGCTTGCAATGCTCTGGCCACTCCTTAGGGAAGAGAATTGACTTACTGGGAAATGCTGCATGCACACAAGCTCTTCTTTCCCTTTTCCACTCCCCTTGTCTCTCCAATAGTAGGAGGAAACAATTAGTAAAAATGTTACCTGTGGTTTTACCAAGAGAACCACTGAGTTTTAGCTCGGAAACAGAGTCTGAACCCCTGCCTGTGGAATATTTCCTGTAATCCCTGAAGCGATTAAGAGCATGTATTTCAGCAAATAGTGTGCCATTGAAGTAACGTTTTCAATACATTCCTTCTCTCCTTTGAATTGTTACAATTTTCACACATTGTATGATTTGTTGAGCTTTTTGCAGTGCTTATTCCTTATTTCATGCAACATCTCTGCAGCATTCCAGATTGCCCATGACTTTTATTTAATTTTCTGTGTTCAGTAGGGACAGGCAGTAACACAAGACCATGAGTAACACAAGAGTCTGAGAAGAGGGGAGCGTTCAGTGTGGTTTTACCCTTTCTCCTCTTTCCACAATGGGAGATGATATCAGAACACTAAGTAAGAACATATGAACCATTTTGAAAGACGAAGCGCTATCTGCTTGCAGGTTACACGTGCTATTGTGATGGTGATACAGGGCACCTTGTATTCTTACTCCACAGTTGCTATGTCAGCATTTTAATGTGGTTTAACAGTAAATCCTCTAATTTCCCCCACTTAGGTTATATTTGCAGAGCTGTTCCCGTGAGAACAAACCAGACTTTTCTCTAAGAAATCAACCTCAAAGTTCAGCCCCGTGAAGTCAACAAGTTATCTCCAATCCCTTATGGGGGAAGCAGAGTCAGACCAAACCTCTGGTCCTCTGGGCAGCTGCAAACCATACAAATAATTGGAACTCTCGGTCCAGGGAATCACAACAAATATAGTCCAAACCATACAGCATGGGTGGAGAGGCTTCAGCACAAATTGTCCTCTTAACAGATATGCGCACCTGCTGCACTGCTTCCCTTGCTCAGCCTTACCTCTCTTACCTTCTCTTGGCTGTCCCTGTGTAAGACTCTGTCACACTACAGAGATAAATTTAACTGTCTTTCAAGGACTATTGAACAACACTACTCTCTCCTGCAGCAAACTTACGCTGCATACACTGTGGATGTTAACCCAAAGACAAAGAAGTTATCACCTCAAAGCAAAGAATCATTCTGAGGATCCTTCAACTAATTCTTCTCCATGTGCATGCTCTGTGACTTTCTAACTGTGCACACCTAAACCAAGCAGATGTTCCCAGACACTTAATTCTGGGTTTCTAACACCAGAGCCTCTGTGAAAAGCTTCCTGTAGAGCTGTTTCCAGCTGGCCATTTGGTAAGGCATTGGCCTCACGCCCTGCAGATAGACAGAATTGGAGAGGAAGTACCAGTATTTGTGACCTTTTTTGGACTATGGATGGCACTGAGCTGTCTGCTTGCCATCTGATGCATACATTGAATTTGCGCCAGCTCAAGTGTCCTTTTGGCCACACGATCCTATTGGGATGAGACCATAAAAATGCTGAGATCTATGCAAAAAGATGATGGCCCTCTCTATGCAGTAAGACTTGTACGCTCCACTGTGGTACACAGTGACAGGTTTCAGACCGAGCCCTGCCCGCCTGCAGTGAAACACACTAGGCAGGGGGCAGGTCCTTTTTGGGAGTGGGAACCCAAACACAGAAATCTGTGGGGAAACAGGGTGATGTACGCAAAAGGCTTAGCTGTAACAACAGGAATTCAAGTAAAATTATCTCTCATCGGTAATATTTTTTTCAGTTTTTGAACCCTCTGGAGCAATATTTGTCTGGTACATCCAGACTTAGACGTCATATTGCCTTTCAAAGCTATGATCTGTGCATGGTAGAGTGGGCTGCTTAATAGAGCAGAACAGTTGCAGAGGAGCATAGAGGGATAGCAAAGAGTTTTTCTTTTGAAGATGCAGATTTTTTTTTGACACCACAGCACTGATTTGTAAGCATGTCTAGGATTTACCATTTGGCATTTTCCCCTGAAACTGACATGAAGTTCCCCCCAAATTTCAGACCGAGACTCATTGTAGTCATAAGATCCACACTATACAAGACACCATTTATTTGTAAAAAGAAAATTAATTCTGTGTGTGCATTTGATGTGCAATGCATGTGGTATTCTGCATTTGCACCCCACTGCATAACACTTCATATACAGGCTGTAAAATATTGACTTAGGGAGGTTATGGGGAGAAAAGTCAGAAACACAATCCTGAATCTTTCTCTGCCATGCTATAAAATCAACTATTTTTTGTCTGTATAAACTATTTCATTTTAGAACCCAGCCCCAGGAATGTGGACCTGTGATGAAAATATATAATTCAATTTGAAGCTGAATATTTGGTGATAAAAGTACTCCCAGGAATAATATTTAAAGAAGGATTACGTTCTTCCATAGTTTAGTTGCTTGCTTTCTTCTGGCAAAGTAAACACAGGCACTTGTACATCTAACTCACTACATCAGAAATTATGACTGATGAGGTTTCCTAAGTATTTCTTTATACACACACATACAGTTGCACAATTTAAAATGGCGATAAGGTTTTTTGTAATTTTGTTTTGGATCTGTTAAACTCCAAGATCATTAATTTTCAGTGTGAAAAAAATCACAGGAAGTGTGATATCTTAATTAGATTATTGGTGAATTAGCTGACAGTTCTGCGGATTCCAGTCAGCATTCAAAACTAATTTATACAGATGGCTTTATGTGATATTAGAATATATTGGCAAAAACAAGTTTGCAATTGAATTATGCAATAGACTCTTTATACTACGTATTGTAAACATTTTCTTTTTTTTTTGAATACTCTGCATGCCAATGAACACTCTGTGTTCCATCTTTCCCCCTGCACTGCTTAAAACTATGATCTTAAAAGGATTTAGTGGAAGAAAAGGTCTTTTCTTCCCTCTTCAGCCAATCAACATATCTAAAAAAGAAGCTAATACATTTTTCTACAGAAATGGCTCATAAGCTACATTTTGCTGGGTGGACAAAAATCACTGAACAAGTTACACTGAATTTCCTGCATTGCAATCCTACAAACCATCTAAGGAAATCAGTGTGGGTAATGGTGCAGTGATGTGCCCTTTAATGTGCTTCATTTTAAGTCCAGACTTTGTATCATTAGACATGGATGCAAGCTGCAAAGTTGGGATTCAAGTTTTTTAATGAGCACTTTGAAAGTTCAGAAGTGTGCAAAACTAAGTTGTTGTTTTTTTTTTTCCCCAGACTCTTACATGGAAAGGCTCCTGCTGTGAGGTTTGGATCAATCTGGAGTTTTGGTTCAGTTCTATTTTTGTTTCTGATGTACTCAAGTTCGCAGTGCTCACAGCCTGCCATAAACCTCCTCTGTTAAACACACGCATTGTTAAAACATGCAGAAGACTTGGCTCAAGTTGAGCGTCGCCTAATGGAAGCCAGCAGAACTGTGGGCTGGAACAAACGCCTAGCTGTAGCATATGACTGCAGCGAACACCTGGACTTGCTGGAAATGGCAAAATAAATGGCATTTCCATAGGAACCATGTCTGAGAATTGCTTAAACATTCAGCACTCTAGCTGAGGTAAGAACAGTTCCTCTGAAACTCTTCTGGTGCTCCATGAGGGGCCATCTCAGGCATCGCTCAGCTTTTGAAATAAATGATGTTTCTGGCCGTGTTGCTTATGAAGCAACTGTACTTTTATAGCTGAAAACAATGCTTGCTCTTGAATTATAAAAAAAATATGGCTTGCCTTTCCAGCTGCTTTGTGTGCTCCGTCCACTGGCACTATGACTGGAGTCCAGAGGGGTTGTTCACCACAGCTGCTCCCTGGCACAGCTGAAGAACTGCCTTGAACTGCCTTGAGCTCCTTAGCTCCCAATGGACTGCTCCACACAAGCACCAAGCCCCGTTTTGCAAGCAGCTTCTTTCCATCTATCCCGTCACACCTTCATTCCACTACCCTCCCTTTGCACACGAAGAGGGGAGGGCAGGGAGAGACAAACGGCATAACAAAAGTTTCAAGTGAAGTTTGTGGCCCAGCTGGGAGTTATCTCCCTTGTGTGCTGCTGGTTTTTTTGGAAGTGATGATAGTGTAAACTGGTGTGCAGCTGAAGTAGACCACGGCTAGCTTATTTTGATTCCTTGGGAGAAATTCTACTGTCCACCATATCTGCCAGGACGGGCTTCCTTGTTTGTGTTGTGCTGATAAGGCATTGCATGGGCTATCCTTAATGCACCACACCAAGGAGGGCTTTGTGTGCCAGATATGGGAGGCCGGCTTAGGGGAGATTGTGTTGAGAAAAGTAAAAAAAAACAAAAAAAATTTTTTTTTCCCCTACCATGCCATAAAATCCACAATTTTTGTCTATATAAACAATTTCATTTTAGAACCCAGCCCCAGGAATGTGGACCTGTGATGAAAATATATAATTCAATTTGAAGCTGAATATTTGCTGATAAAAATATTCCCAGGAATAATATTTAAATAAGGATTACATTCTTCTATACCTTCATTGCTTTCTTCCTCTGGCATAATAAATTAAGGCTCTCTGTACATTTCACCCCAAACACCTCAGCTGATACTTGATGAAGTTTGCTTGAGATTTTTGTACATACTTCTGAAATGGTGACACATTATTTACCTTTACATAAAATAGATGCAAAACTTTACAATTTGTAGCCTTTTCTGTCACGCAGGATCGAGAATATTGTGGCCTTTGACAGAGTGGTAGGTCTAAACTAATTCAGGAGACAGCTGTTGACAACTGTGAAGTCTATTTCTTCTGAATAGCAATGCTTAGAAATATCTTTGATTTCCTTTGTGGAAATAAGAAAAGAATCTCACCCATGCCATAAATACTTTTAAACCACTAAGATTCATGTGAACAACTGTTGGAGATGATTATGTCCGAACCATGCGTAGTTAAGGAGACTACTGAGGGCATCAGTAGACGGTGCATTGTGCAGGTTGTTTGGTGGAAAGGACTCCACATTTGCCCCCACCATAAGTCAGAGACCCTCTGGGGCGGATGTGGAGATAGATAGAAAAGGGACCTTGATGGTGCGCTTTCGTGTTCCCATTGTCAACCTGCACTCACCAGCACCCCAGTAGGAGAAAGGTGCCTCAGACCTGTGGCAGCCCCGGCAAACCAGAGCAACCCAGAGCTCTTCCAGTCTCTGCAGAGGAGCTGGCCTGGAGCCCCAGTGCCTCCAGGATGGGGGTAGCCTGGGGGCAGACATGCATCCCCACCTCTGCGCCCAGGGCATCTTGGCAGAGGCTGAAAAGCTGGGCAAACTTACTCAGCAAAATCCCTCGATGGAGTAACCTTGTACATTATTTTAAATCTATTAAGGGCTTGTGGAAAAGTCATTCTGACCTGCATGTCTCTTCTGCCTCCTTATTGTGATGACTGAGAAAAATAACTGTAAGAACTTGATATGCTCGCTTTCAATAAAAGGCACATTTTAACAGTACTACCAGAATGCTAAACTGGGACTCTTCTGATAGCTGGAACTTCCTGGCATGGAGTCTTTTTGCCATAAAATATACTCATCCCAAAGCTTAAGTGAACCTCTGAGATTTTGAAGTTGTAACCATAGCAAACATAACTGAAAGAGAGGAAAAAGTGTTTTGTCAGACTCATTTCAGCTCTAAATGGTGCAATCTCTATTCCTCTGAGATATGCTGCTCTTTTTGGTCTCAAAGTAGACCTAGTAATATTGAAGAATTCCAGTGGACCATTTCAGTTGTAAAATAAAATTAAGTTTGATACATGACTGCCCAAAGGGCTTTCGAAAATATCATGGCACAATGACCTTCAAAGAAAGTGTCATTCTCAATAAACACTCAGCACAGCTGCGATATCAACGCCCTTTCCTGGGATCCTGAGGTACTGCAAAAGCTTTCAGGAGTGCGAGGTATTTGCTTTTCAGCCCAGCTTGAATTATTTCTTATATTAGGTTTTATGGGATCTATATGTGGCTATTTTATGGCTCTTTAATGTTTATGATGTATTTATTATCATTCCTACATTTTCCCTGCAGCTCTACTGAAGGGGGACTATCTAAAGACTGTGAAGCTATTTGTTATTGTACCTTTAACCTACAGCCGCTCCATATTTCTCATTTGAAGAGTTCAGCAGTGTGACTGACATTAATTAAGTCTCACTATGTCCATTTGAATTCACAGTCCCACATAAAATGCATTTTAAGCAGGGGTAAACTGAGTCCAGGAGCAGTCTGGGCAACAGAGCAAGTTTATGACAGGGCCTGGGATAGAGCCTGCAGATGGGAGATCCCTGTTGCCAACAGCCAACTGTAAACCATGTCACTAAGCAGATCAAAAGCCTTGCTCCATTGCTCAAGCAATTGCCACTCAAAATTAGAGGAGTATTAGTAAACCCAGCCTGTTTCCCAGCAAGGAGTGTTGGCTGGCAGCAGAGGGAGATGGAGTTTGGCTTGGCCCCAGAAGCTGACCCAGGATCAGCCCAAGTTACAAGGAGCGCTGGGCCCATGTGAGGGAGGAGTGTGCGCACTGCGCCCAGCAGCTCCAGTGTTCCCTCAGCTGCCCCATACATCTCAGCATGGGCTTGGCATCCATAGTTGCTCATGTGAAGATACCCATGCCTTGAGTCTTGCCTTGGAGAGTCCCCCTTGCCAGAGTCCTTCACATGCTTGTCACTTGCCATCTTCCTCTCTCTTAGCCAGCTCTGACCTGCTCTGAGAGTCCTGTTGCCCTCTAATTTCAGTTTCAACATTTTCGTTGCTGGATGCCAAGAACAATTTTCTCCTTTCCTTCTGCCCTACTAATTATCCATCTCCTTTCAGTAGAAATAAGCCATATTAAGACCACAGGATCACAGGAAAACCCAGATGGGAAGGGATCTCAGGAGGTCATCTAGTTCAACCTCTGCTTACAGTCTTCTCAAGTCTCTCGTGTTCAATTAATAATGGTAAACCACATCTCAGTTTGCAGGTGCTAAAATAGCAAAGTACTAAAGAGCACTGAAGAAGCAAAGGTGACTTAACACTACCCCCAGCCTGCTTCCACACCAGAACAGTTTGCTTAGATTCACATTTAAATGATTGATTGACTGGGGTTTTTTTGCCAGTGCTTGGGAACAAGTTTGGTCAGAACCTGCCTATGCCATCTTGTGAAACTTCTGCACCAACATATTTTCAGTCTTTATGTTCCTCTGTGAACTGGGTCTCAAACCCATAAAAGACTTGCTTTCTTCCGTGGCAGCTGTGTGGAGACTATACCTGCTTGTAACAGGTGGATTTGCTGGCTTTCAGTGAGACATCCATAGAAACTGGGAAAACTGGTACCGACCCCGAATGCTGTGCAAGGCCTAAACCTGGCATGATGAAGGGAGAAGACTTTCCTAGCATAGCTATACTGCTCCAAGGGCAGCAGCTTTCTCAAGTGATTCTGGATACTCCAGTGTGCCAGACAGAGGGACCCTTATTCCTCTTCCTCTCCTGTCCTGGATTTTTCTAGGGTGATGTTCTCCTACATTAAAATACTGCTTTTTTTTTTTTTTTCTGCAGTGGTTATGCTACACAGATGAGTAATTCTCTGTTGCATCTGTAGGTCACAATGTCACATACCTGGTGCTTGGATGCTCTTTTCATATCTGAGGGAGAATTTCCCTCCTTGTTGAAAAACCAAACTACAACACTTCATGATTAAATAGAATAGATATAAGACATTATGGTTTTATGCTGATTATTACATTTCTTTGTGAAATTAATAACTGAATTTCTACTATCTTCTTTCTACCCCTTCTCCTCTCTTCCAGCCTCTCCCAAATCATACTAACATACAGGTCCTAATTTAAGCTGTGTTCCAAGTTCAGACTCCTCTGGTTTGCTGGTTTGCAGCCTGTCAGTAGTTTGTAGGCTAAGGCACTGTAAACAGGGCTGTTCTTAGAAATATAATGGCTTGATAAAAGTGTATAGTTTCAAAACCACTCAACAAAATATTCATCAGAAGGGTGCTCATGCTATTGCTCCCCACATGTAATCAATATATCACTTTAACTACAGGGCATTTACCCTCTGTTTATCATCCCTCCTGAAGCCATGTGGAATACTCATCTTCTCTAATTCTTGTCTATAGTATTTCCAAAGTACTTTACAAGCTTTGAGTAATGGACTTTAATGCCTTGCAGCAGCTGAGCTGGTAGCATATATGATACCTTAAATGTAACAATCAAAGGAGCATGCAAGATTTTGGTATTTCCGCTGGCTTGCAGATGTGCAGTATCCAGGTCCAAAAACTGTAATGTCAAGTTTAGACTAAAAGTGTTTAAAAGAAAATAATGTCTCACTGCTCTGTGTCAACACCCCTATAATGTGAGAGGGTATTCTCTGATAGAGAGAGCACCAGTATTAAATATCAGTTATCTGAACCCTACAGTAATTTCTTTTTTGTATGTGTGTCCATGAATAACCTTGCTCAAGATTTATGTAACGGAGTGTATTGTTTTATTAATCCAGAGCATGTGGTATTCTCCAGGTGCTAAGCTTTGATCTCCTCGCCCTTCTACGTATTAAGTTTTCTGGTTCTCATTGACACTGATGCTCTTGATTTAAGGTAATCCTCTTATTGTTGGGGACAGGAAAAAATGCAAGTGAACTCTGCAGTGAACCTGGAATCTTTTTCCTTTGTTTTGTCTCAGTTCTGATTGAATCTCCACTAAATTCAGTTCAGCAGAATCCAGCCACTGCTTTTAGGAGTGAAAGTATATCTTTCTGCAACATTTTACGGCATGGAATGTCGTTTATGGCACATTATATTACAGTTTGAAATGCTAGCATTCACTAACTAGAGGAGCTGGGGGTTTATATTAAAACAACTGCACAGTGTAAAAAAAAAAAACAAGAAAGCAGTTTTTCATGTCCCTTTGCTGGCAACAGAGGGAAAGAGCAAGACTGTGAGTATGGGAGGAGTGGAAGGGATGGGGCAGGGGAAAGGAGAACAGGACAGTGAAAAGAACTGCTGGAGCGGGGCTCCTTCCAAAAGGGTCAACTGGCACGTAGGCTGCCGATGAGAGAATAGGCTGAAGATGCCACTCAGTTAAATTCCGAGGTACTACCTGATGAGCAACTGCTGCTCCTCATGGTTTCTGGCTGGCACTGTCTCCCCATCTCTTGCCTCTGCTCCAGCATTTTTCTTACCAACCCTGACAGTTTATTTCGCAGGCCTATGCTGACTTGGGGCAGCTTGGTTTTGGGAATGGGAGCTGCTGGGCTGGGGTTGGTGGGATGGGCTGGTGAAGGTCAGAGCAGGTATGGAGCCAGCTCCCCACTCCCACTCTGCCCACAGCATGCCTGACGTGATGCCAGGAAGGTCTGTGGCACTCTGCCAGGCTCACCTTCAGGGCCAGCGTAGTCATCAGGGAGGAACACTCTCTGCTCTGAAATCAGGGATTTCGAGCTGGGTGAGGACATCCACTCAAACATCCTCTTCACTTGAGCTGTCACTGTGAATGGGACATTGATTCCATGTAGAATTGCAGGACAGCAGTTTTGGCAGATAGATGTCTATTCTGTCCTTAGGAAGCTCCCCTGTGGGAGATAATGCATTCTCCCCAAGCAAGACCCTCAGCATTTCTCTGCCACTGCAATTAAAAAGGTTCTTATAACATTTAACCTCACTCTTGCTGATAATAAGTTAATTGACTTTTTTTTATTATCTTCAGTGGACACAGGGAAGAGCTGATTTCCTTCCTGTTTGCTGGCACCCTGAACGTAGCTGAAGACTGTTACTACTGTCTCTCCCTGGTTTTCCCTTATCCAATCTAAACAATAAAGTACTTCAGTCTTTCCCTGAAGATCGTGTTTCTCTAGCCATTCTCATGACTCCTTGTAGCAGGGCCAAACTTTCTTGAGCTGGAGACTTACCAGAGCCAAGTGGAACAGAAGAATTAATGTATGTCTGCAGTAGATTACGTTCTTGCTTAGCCATTTTGGTAGGGCAATAGGATTTTTTTCTGCAGCAACTAACTCTTTTCAACTTCCATGCAGCTTGTGTACTGGTACAGCCTTCAGACCTTTTTCTGCCATACTGTGTCTCTGCCAGGGCCTCCCCATCACCTTTTGATGCAGATGTTTATTCTTCCCTGAGAGCCTTGCATCTCTCCTGGTTGAACTGTGTCTTATTTATTTCAGACCTGTCCTCCAGCCTCTCAAGATCACTTTGAATTCTCATCTGATCTTTTGATGAACCGTCTTGCTCAACTTTTCATTTTTTATGATTTTAATGAGAAGGCTATCTGCTCCAAACAGTTAGTGAAAATATTGAGTAGTGCCAGACCTGATACACTGCTATGAGTGTGTTACAGCTGAGAGGAGAACTGCTGATATCTCACCCATTCAGCGAAAACGTTTCTAACCAGTCTTGCTTCTTTTTCACATTGATCTCTGTTCAGGAGGTTTGGTTAATTTTGATTCTCCATGTAGAATTGAAAACACCAACATCTGAGGAAAAAAAGACAATAATATCTCTATGCTGCACTCCAAACTTTCAAATAATGATTGCCCTGAACAATGTAGATCTTGTAAACTTCTGATTTGGATTTCCTGGAATATAAAAGGAATTGATCAAATACCAGAGAGCAGGTCAGACATCTCTGTATATACCCGAATTTGCCTTCTGAAATACTTGATGCTTATGGATCAATAATAGAGATTGATGAGCCTTAAGACAGTCTCTGTATGGACCACTGAAATGGTTGAGGGCTGTTGCATAGCTTTCCTCATTCACTGTACACTGATCTGATACACTTGTCTAAGGAAAATAAAATCTTGCAGAAAAATACATTGACTAGGTGAATGCCATAGCAAATAATGGAGAAGAGAGTGAAATATTACTACTAGTTTTTTTATATATTCTTACTCACTTCTTCCTAGGGGTGTTTGAAAATGAAGTTCTAGGAGTGATACAGACTCAGATGGACCTCTGACATGTGGAGAAGAGTGAATCTTCCATCTTACAGTGAAACGCCTGATGCTGGCCACCTCCTGAGAGAGGATATGGGGTTTGGATGGTGAATGGGTTCGAGCCAGTTGGGTAGTTCCTTACTACCAGCCTAATATCAGTAAGAGTTTGGAGGGTTATTTATCACAGGTATTGGTCTGAAAGGGGCAGCCCAAGTCACACACATGGACGGCCCTATGGCCACAGTAGCTGGGAGTGTCACAGTCTGCATGGTATTAACGACTGCAGCACTTGCGTGAACCAGGGACCAGAGGCGACTTTGTTCCCATGCTGCCCGCAGGGACTGTGCGTAGAGAAAAGGCGGGACTTGGCTACTCCTTGCCAGGGCATCTCCTACCATTAGTGGTTTGAGGCAGGCACCTGGGCTGATTCACTGCCTTCCAAACCAGGTGCTGAAAGCACTTGGGGTAATTCTGTCTGCAGAGGTGTCTCTTTTTCCATTGACTACCGAAGGACCTCAGGTGACTGGACCAGTGCATCAAGACACTGACTGATCTGTTAGCTCAAACATGCCTTGATGTGCCTTTCTGAATTGATAAAAGGGCTGGCAACTGCACAGAGGCGCCTCCTGCCGCAGGCCAAATCTTGTGCCCTGATGCTTCGCCAGGTAGCAGCCCCATACTGTAAAAGCGCAACCTAAAATCAGCGGGAGCAGAAAGCTTGGAGCGCTTCCCGGCGCTCCCAAAGGCCAGTTTCCATCCTTTGACACTTGTGTTCATGCAGCGAGCATTGGCCTAAGCAGAGAGATTTTAGCTACGCCCTGAAGTGCAGCTTCTGCCAGAGGGAGCTGAGAGCAACGAATTTAATCTGAGGAGTCTGGAGGCAGCTGAGATAATTTATGGACAGAGCAGACAGGAGGATACATAGCTTCAAAAATGTTGTTAGTTTGCATAATATGCAAGGAGGACAGTGTAATGGAGTGTGTATACATGGAAATAGTACAAATATTTTGCTAGCGTCCTTAGGGTATTGGGAAAAGATTTCCGTTTGACTAGTTGAATTGTCATGAGGGATTTTCAAGGGTCAAGTTCCATATTGCAAGGAGGATATGAAACTTTTCGACCACTTATTGCATGGACATGTGAAGCAAAGATTGTGCATGCTTGGAGGTTGTAAAAACAATGGGCTCTTTTATGTTTGAAAAGAGTCTTTGTGTCATGGGCTGTATTGCATCACTCAATCTTAATCTTTTGAAAGGCATGATTGAGAAGATGGTGCTGTGCATGCTGAAGGAGTATGGTAGGCTCATTAGAGGGTCTACAATGAACCTTCACAACAAGTGGCACAGTAGAAGCTGCACATCACGTGATTCATGCAGATTGCCAAATATGAAACTCAGCAGCGAATATGATATACCTTTTTAAAGGGGCCCAGTAAACTGCGAAAAAAAAAATGAAATTCCCAGGGAGCCTTCCCTTGTGCTGTGACCGCAGAGAGTTTTGAGCAGAAAATGTTTTGCCTCCCTGGCATATTCTTGCAATACTTTTCCATTATTCTCTAAAATTTCAGTCACTTCAGCTTCGTTGTGAACAAGTAGAACAGCACATGATCTTCCCCTGCTTCAGGTGCTGACTGGGAGAGACCCTCTGGAGACTTAGGAGCACCTAGACAAGCTTTTAGACACTGGAAAACTTTCAGCATTTGTTGGGTGTGGGTGTTGGTCCAGACATTTGAACAGGACATTGACATACGTAGAAATGAGAAAAGAGAGTAAAAGCAATGACGGGTCATCTAGATGTTTTACAGTTCTTCTGGTATTACTGACATGCAGGAAATCACAACTTAGACTGTTTGTGCTTTTTAATAGGTCCAACTTTCCTTAAGTAGCTACCAAGATAGTTTATTTTACTGTTATTTTATCACTAAATCCTTGTAGATGTCTGAAAAAGACATTTTATTTTTAGAACTTTTTGTAGTTCGCCTACAAAAGTAGAAGTGTCAAGTGCAATTTTGCTGTTCCCTCTAAGTTATCGTTACATTTTCTACCTATTACAGCTTAGTAATATAATACATCACATGACCTAAAGCTTCCTTGCACACATAAACCAGCAAATTATTATTTTATTTTACAGCCATCCCAATTACATACTAAAATCGTCTGGGAAAGTGTTTTCGAGTGGTTGACATGATAGACAAAAATAAATTGCATTGTATTTTATATTTAATAGGAAGACATGTATATGAAGAACAGTAGCAATCAGCAATCTGTATAGTACTGTTCATGATTAAAAAACTATGAACTAATAATATCCAGATGAGAAACCACATACAATAGCTCAACATTTCCCTCTAATTTTCTGTTCTACAACAACAATGAAGGAAATTTTATCTTTTCTTTCATTCTTTTCATGGTAGATCCTAATATTTCTTTAAAACCGCACATGCCACAGGGCAAACCAGCAAGTAATAACACTCTGTGAAGCAGGTGGCCTGTCTGTTTGTGTGCTCGATGGTTGCCAGTGCATTTTTCAGTTAAGAAAGGAGCTGTTTCATTGAGCAATTTTAGAGACACATAGTGAGATTCCTCAGGCTGATAAAGAGTGTTAATGGAATGAGAAGAAAAATGTCTAAATACAAGTATGTAACTCATCTGCCCTGTCCTCCTGTTAGTGGATAGGCTACTATTAGTCTTCTTGGATTTCCTTCATTACTCAGTCTGCAGCTTAAGCTACACAGACATTTATTTTTTCTGCTGCAGCAAAACACTTTCCAGTGTTTATACTTTTCTTGTCCTCTCCTGTGGATCAGCTGCCCTGTATCAAAGACTCAGCTAATCCAGCTAGATTTCATTTTGTGAAGCATTTTACTGCTGCTTCTTTCTGGACTACAGCAGAGGCTGAGATGCTTTAATGCTATCAGTAATATCCTGAATTGCTAAGCATGTTCCCACAGTTTGTAAGAAGAGGAAATCATGTGAGGAAGATGAAAAGTAAAAAATTTTACCTTTGGCCAACTTGCCTTGGTGTAGCATGTTTCTTTAAGTTCTGGACAGTTAATTTGCATTATGTATAATGCCTAATTCTACACGATCCTTCATTAGATCCTTTGGTGTTCCCCAAAGGCTGACATTGTAAAGAAAAAAAAGAAGATAAAAAACCCAACAATTTAGAATATGTTCATGTTAAAGTGTGGTTCTCTTCAGAAAAAGGGACTGTAAAACTAGCACCTTTTAACTCAACAGACTCTAGTCATATTAAGTTGTATGAACTTCTTTTACTGACAAAAATAAGCTTTTACTGTTTTTAACACCTGGTCAGCACAATGATGCTTGAGTGAATGAATTGTGTTCAGTCTTGGACTTTGTCAGCAAAGTCATGTACTTGTTAACCTCTGCATGATTATTTGGAGCAATGAAACTTCACTGGTTTTACTCCAGAGATATTTGATTCAAAGGTGTTATTGCTTTGGTAGCTGAAGACCTTACTGGGTCTACAGCACACTCAGAAGTTGATGGGTGAGCCTCAGGTAGAAAGGACACTGTTTAACTGTCAAAGCCCAGGATGAAAGTGTGAATTAGTGAAAACTCAGCCTGAAAATTAAGAGTGTTTGGAACAGAAATCAAAGATAAGAAATTACAATACTGGAGTCTTGACATTCAGAAAGCCACTGAAGGAGCAAAGTTGTAGTCAATGCCTAATACAAACCTGGCCTGTGCTTCGATAATGCACTCTCCATGCTACTTGCAGGTTTCAGTGTTGCAGATTTCAACATGAGCAGTCACATGATTTCCAACAGAGCTATTTGAAGCAGTCCTGTAGGAAATTCAGACCTTCTGAAAGCCTTCCTAATCTGAGCTAAGGTGAAAACTTGTTTGGAAATTTCCCTTAGGAAGGAAATAAAAATAAAGGAAATATTCAGCATCAAAGAGAGCAGTTGATTTCAGAGTCTCCTGAGGTGTCCTGAAACAGAGGAACCACCCACTCTAGAGGGACTACAGACAAACTCTGAAGCATGTAATATTTGCTGCTGCTTCTTGGCTTGCTATTTGCTTAGTGGATACAAATTGCAGCTTTTCCAGGCTTTCTCACCTGGCATTAGTGGTCCAAGTGTTCCTGTTAGAATTGAGTTCCTGGAGGCTCTCATCCTCCTGGGTTGGTGCAGAAGGTTTGGGAGCCCCAAGTCTGCTGGTTGAAGGAGGGTAGGATGATGAGGAGTTCCCAGTCAGTAGGTCACAGGAGCCTGAGGAGCTCAATGTGTATCAGATACCTGAGTACTGTCTCCTGTATACCTCCTCCCTTACTCAAGAGCTGAATTGCTCCTCCCCACTGCCATCAAGGTGGTTCTGCTAGTAAAAGGAATTTCTGTTCAGCCCTTCCTCTCTTTTGTGAGATAAGGAAAGAAGACGTCAGTTGCCTTCATGGTTCGCTGTGGTGGAGCAAGCTAACTGCCTGGACACTGCAATGAGATTAAAAAAATCTGATCCATTTCATGTGGGTTTTAGTGAAAGAGTAAGTAATGGCTTCCACCACCAAATGGGACTAAGCTGATGACTTCATTATCACCTTCAACAGCACCCTGGTTTATCTTCTTTTCCAGAGTATCAAATATTTCTGTCCCAATTTACTTCAGTGCATCAGTAGAAATGGAAGAAATGATGGTCAGTTCTTTCCTGGCACAGAGACCCTTGCTGTGGTCTCTGCCACATCTGGGCTTTGTATTTCTTCACCTTTCATTTTGCTCAAGGAAAGGAGAGCCACATTCCTACCCTGCTGTAAACTAACTCTGCCATAAAGTAACCAAGTAGATGTCAGCCAGTGGCATCTGGTTTCATCTCTAAATTGAAGCCTCTGCAGCAGGCTAAGTCCTTTCACAAGAGGCCAGAGGGGTGGGAAAATAAGAAACTCCTACAGGTTAGTCTTCTTTATTAAAATGAATGGATCACCATATGAATAGACAGTTCACAATTCATCGGGGAAACATCAATACAGAGGAGGTTTTTCACTACAGTTTATTGAACAGAAAGTCTTATATGCTTAAATACCATGAGGACATGGGAAGCCAGGTACACATCCAAATATTTCAAATAAAAGCTGAATTTTCTAAACACTGGCAGTGATTTTCTTTGTAAATAGGTTTAACCTTGGACCTTCTGTCATCTTGTATTTTTACACAGGAAATTAATTTTCTACATCCTCTGTGTGCATAGAGAAGACAGAAAGTCGAAAAACTCCAAGGGATTTCCAAAAAAGCCTCTATATAAATTTTAAAATTAAACAGATGTTATATGATTACCATTAAATCTGAGCCATGGGTTCCTTGGTTATAAACTATACATGATGTTCTGAAGCAAGAGATGAAATAGATTTTTGTCAATTACTGAAGGTTTTCCAGATCAAAAAGATCAGGATTTAGATGAATCCGTATAGGCCTTGTGTTCCAACAAGAGTTTATAAACATTCAAAATAAGTAAATGCTCTCACAATACCTCGTAAATGGCCACGGGTGGAGATGCTCTGTGACTGTCCAGCTCTGCTGGCAATGCAGTTATACACGGCCAAAAGCCTGTCCATTGGGATCACTGTCCTCAGTGGGCATTGGAGCGGATCCCAGGTGAGCTAATGGTAAGCCCGTCTGCTTGCCTGGTCACTTGCTGCAACCCTTGCTCCATGTCTGTAATTCCAGAAGAAATCTCTACATCTTGTGTTTTCTAGCTCAAAATTGCTACATTACAAAATTTTGTGCTGGAAGGAAGAAACATTTGAGAAAGGAGACAACCGCTCTGGTCTGCTAGTGCTGTGGATCTGGCTTCCCGCCTCGCTCTCCTCGTCTCCCACTGCTACCATCTGCTGCTGCAGAGCTACTCTGAGTGTACAGGATGGAGTTTCGAGGGAAGCAAGAAACCCGTCTCCTCTCCTCTCATCCCAGCCTGTGCTCAATGGCACTCAACTTGTCCCTGCCAGAGTGGTCCTTTCCTGCACCCAGCTATGGTTGCAGAGTCATCATCTTGCACTCATTGCTTTTAATCTTTGAACCGTTCTGTTCTTCGCTTGGATTGGTTTGAAGTTTTTAAGAAGCTAGCACATTCAACCACTATTATTGTGGTTATGTTTGTTTTCTTTGGCTCTTGCCTGATCTCTAGGTGTTGAGGAGGTTTCCTGAAACTAAGATACAGCAATTACCCATTACGATCCCCTGAATATATTATGTGAATATCATTGTGATTTCTGTGATACTTTTCTTGAAAGTTGGTGTCTGCCCTGGAAGGTAGATTCACATCATATAGCATTTGTCATATAAAAGCTAGACATGGAGTCTAAACTCATCACCAGCATCCTTTAATGCTATATAGAGAACAAGAAAGGATCTTTCATCACATCCTAAGATAGGCTTCTTACACTAGCTTAGACCAGATGGCTAATAGTAGATGAGACAAAACCAGTCTAGCCCACACATGCAAGCTGTAAGTTACATATTCCTCTACTACATGACTAACTATACCTCATCTGCAGCCCTGGCTGTGGAATTACCCTGGCAATTAACAGTAAATGTTAGGCACAATTCTCCTTTCAGTAACCCTGGGGAGTCAGTCAGGAAATCATGGGAGTTGTCTGACAGTGGACATCAAGTTCCACAGAGACAGGAGTCATGCTGAGGAGCAGGGTGTTGGGGATGGTGCTCTTGCAGAAGAATGTGCATTTTGGAGCCTGAGAATAGAGGGAGAAGCATCTCATGTGCCTTCTGTGTTGCACTTCACCTTGACTTCACTCTTGGAGACATGTTACTGGGTTAGAGGCATGATGGGGAAGTAGCCTAAGACAGAGCGAAAGAGAAAGCCCAAAGACAGGAAGAAAAATACAGTGTGCAAGAAAGAGAAGTGGCAGAGTTGACCTTGTCCAGAAAAGGAATTGGAGCTGTGATGAGAGACATTCCCCTACAGGAGAAGACCTCCAATGTGCAAGGCAAAGAGACAAAAGCCAGTTCACACCTATTTTTTTCTTGCAATTGCAACGCAGAGATTATTAGTGAACTGCCTAAGCATCATAGAAATAACAAGAGCCTTCATACTGTCACCTGATTTTCTATGGCAGGCACACACTTCTGTTCACCACAGAGGAATCCCAAAGTGTTATCTCCAATCTGCTTCACGGAGCAGAGGCTTAGTGGATGTAAAAATTTTTCCTTTTCGTCCTGCTGGCATTAGATTGTATCTCCAAGTCATGTAGTATTTTGTCACTTCAGTGCTGTAGACTTTCTGTACCCCGATGAAGGGTAACTTTCCATGCTACTATTTATCTTTCCAAATATGTCCCTGTTCAGCCTTATTTTCCTCTTGTTTTCCTCCGTCTGGTTTTCATCTGACCCTGAGCAGCTGTCCAAGGTGTGTACATATATCCTTTTGCCTGTTTCATCTTTGCTGAGATGCCTTTCTGCTGAGTATCTGCTTAACATGACTTTTATTTGGATCCTTTTTATTTTTAATCTTACTTCTGGCCTTCATGACAGAGCTCCTCTGTCAACTTCCTGTTGTTTAGGAGCTTCAAGTGTGCACAGAGCAATTCAGTCACTCCTAAAAAAAAAAAAAGTAACTCCACATGGTATACAGTATTAAGTAATTAATCCCATTAATGTTATGGCTTTCCCTCCCAAATGATGTTCAGCTAAAGAGCTTGCTTAACCCAGTGTCTGGGAAAGTAGGAGGGCTATTTCTTTTGCATATTTCTTTTCCCTTGGAAACACAAGGTGCACTGTGGGATTTCTGCTTTGTGGCCTGGAAAGGGAAAATACTGGGAACATTTTAAGGGACTATGAAAATACGCCACATTGCCCAAAAGCTCAGATGAAAAAATACAAGATTCTGCAGAAACCTGTAAGGTTGCCCTCTGAATGCTCTAAAAACCATCAAGTGTTTCCCTTTTTGGAGAGACTGCAGAAGCACTAGTAGGAGAGCCAGAGCTGGCCTCCAAGCCAGGCTCATGGCTCCCATGAATTATGACATGGACTCTGTTCGTACTCCCTAACTCCACTTTGTGTCTTCCCTCACTTGTCTTCTTGATCTCTGCCATAGCAGAACACAGGGATCAAAACTGTATCATTTGTTTTGATCACTGTATTTTTTTTTCCCTGGAAAACTAATGTTTTCTAAGGATCCATTTGTGTAATTCTGGGGAAAAGGGAAGTACATAATGTTGTTTTGAAATATCCTACATACAGTGTATGTTTTCTGGCTTTTTATCCCAAATCTATTAATTTGCTGCTGTTTTCCTCACACACAGAGCCTAACCGTCCAGATAAATCCCAGCACTTGGCGCATAATGCATAGCTGATTGTGACTTGCTAGACTGACTACTGCATTGGACATGGTACACATGGATATAGATAACATCTTTGGGCAGGTCCATCACAGAAAGAAGCAACCATTTAAGGATCAAATTGGCTCTACAGAAGTGCTGAGACATTAGGAATATATTGCTGTCCAAAAACTTGGATTAAAAAAAAAAAAGAAGTATATATATATATATATATATATATATATACATAAGGATAAGAAGGAGGCAGAAGCACAACCTTGCATAGTCAGTGGGATGGAAAAATTGAAACAACATAGACAAAGAAGAAAAAAATTCCAGGGATAGGATTCTCCATACTTTGTTAGATATCTAGAGGTATCTTTTATGGTGGTTTTGAGCTCATACATATACTTTGATGTGTACTGTGCATACTTTTATCTGATTAGTCTTTCAAAAAGATAAATCAGATATATTCTGGACACATCTGATTTTTTTTTAAGAGCTTCAAGAGAATTTATCTTCATTCGAAAGGATATAAGTTTAACTTTTCCCCTATTTTTTAAAAAAAATCACCTGATACCAATTAGAATTCCTTTACTGCTGGGCTGATTTATAGTACTGTAATACAGCACTGAAAATATGAAAGAAGAGAAGCAATATTTCAAAATGCAGCATAAAATCAACAATAAAAATGTATATTTATAACCTGAAAACTATGATTTCATCTTGGAGAATTACCAAGCTAATAGCAGTAATAAGCATGATTTTAGTTGTACCATATTGTACTTATTAAACACTTCAGGGGACTTGTGAATAAATCAAATCACAAGATCATTTCTGGATATTTGAACATATTTTTAGATATTATAAAAATGTGGAAAACTATCACAACTGGTTATCATTTGCTCATGTTTTCCGAAAAAGGTTTTAATCATAAACCTCATTGTTACGTCTTTCAAGATACTGGGCTGATGCCTGCAGGCTGGAAAAGTAACTCCATTTAATAAATGTAGATTTAATATCTTTTGGAGATAAAATTAAAGCAGAAGAAGTATGTGCAATAATGTGAATTATACTCACTATCCCAGGAAATCTTGTTTGGTGTAGAGAGGATGTTTCAGAGGAAGGCAGAGAAATGTTTTAGTAATAAAGATGGGCCATAACCAAAACCCTGGAGCCAAGCTCATGAGCTACAATATGGAAAGTCTGGATTCAAACTCATACTTTGTGGATTTATCATGGGCAGAACTCCAGCCTTGAGGGATGAGATTTTTCTCATGGAAGTGACTGAATGAAAGAATGGAGCTTTTTATTATCCATTACTAGTATTATTACTTGTAGTCTAGAGGACTCAGGTAAAACTGACACTGTGCTAGGTGCTGTACAAACAGACAGTAAAAGAAAAGTCCTGCTTTGAGAACAACTCCGGATCGACAACTTAGACGAATAGTTGGAAGGGAAGCAGATACAGGAAAGTAAGAACACACTATTGAGTTGCAAAGAAACTAATGGAAATTGAAGTTTGCAGATGACAAGTGTTTAGACATACAGTCAAACAGCATTTCCCAGTGCTCCAGCTGTCTCTGCAAGACAACAAATGAACAGCTGATTCCTTTAGGAACTGTATCCCTTAAGTAATCTGATGTTGCTTTATCTCCATGAAAGCTATTTTTTAATACAAGTTTACAATTAGCAATTCACACCACCTAAGAACTTGGCCCCATGTCTTCTGCTTTGCTACTTGTGGGATAGCGTGGCCCATTGGAAATTCACAGATGCAGAAAACATACATCTGAAGTCCACCAGGCAGAAAGGCTTTTTCCATGTTGATCTGTTGTGGGATGGGGATCTTACTTTGTAATAGTAGTTTTGTAAGCTATGGTAACTCCTTCATATTTTTCCTCATGCTTGATCTTTGCTTAAAAACAAAAGAAATTGTTCCTTTGATTTTGTTTTCAGTAGATTAAACAATAGTATTTTAGGAAACCACTGCTTTCCACCAGCTTTCTTTCCAGCTTCAAAATAGTTTGTGCTATGATTTTTCAGAGTTTATGGTGAAACAAATTCCTTCATGGTGTGAACACCATGAAATGACAAGTTTCAGCCCATAGTGAATTGTTCTGGCTGACTTAAAACCCCTTGAAAATAAAGATTGTAATAGAAATACTGGTGGAAGCCTTTATAATAGTAGCATGAACAAAGCTCTGCTGTAATGTTTTCTGGAAACAGAGCCATAATGATTTGTTCAGGAATCTCTTCTGATCTCATCATAAAGGGAAAGTGTTCCTGTCAAGTTTAATCCCAGATTTCCTATAATTCGGTGCATATTTCCAACAGGCACTATCAATAGACAAGCAATATTTAGAAAATAATTTTTGTTCTACAGTACACAGAGCAAGGAATTTAGAAAAGAGATCTTAATTATGTTCTTCAGAAATAGCAGGACAAGTAAAGCACAATCAATTGCTGCACTGTGAATTGCAGAAAGACAAAAAGCTGTTATTGTTACTACTGTGAGGGCTTGCACTATACTGAGAGTATGGTTTGAGATGTTCTTCTTGGGTAAAAGAACTAACTGCCTTGGTGAATCCCTATCATGTTTTCACATTTCTTTATGTTGCTGTGTAGAGTATACGAGCTTGCTTTCTTCAGCCACCTATCACGGACAACAAGTAGTCTGGGAAACAACAGATTGAAAGAAACTAACCTAATGCGCAAGTACATTGTACAACAGTCTACAGTGCAGAAACGTGGCAGATAGGTCTGGATCTCAAATGAGTCAATGGAGTGAAAAGGATGCACTGTAAAGTGTGAAAATAACAACTTATTTGGAATTAACTTCTGTATTTATCTCTTCACAGTCTGAACTAGACAGCGCAGATGTGTCCTGACAGACCAAGTTAAGACAATATGAATGAAAGACAGTCTCATGATGTCCCTCATGGAAAGGTGAGTTTAAAAACAAAAGTTAATTTGTAATTCACATCTAAAAATATGGTCGTGGGAGAGTGTTTAGTTGACAAGAGAGCCTGCAAACCTTGTTGTGTCTCCCCGGCAAGTTTGGGAAAATTAAAGGAGAATCCTCAGGGTATCTAAACCCCTGTCACACTCCATGACAGGAAAGAGGAATACAAAGACCACAAACTACAAATGCAGGGATAACAACACACTGTAACCTTATGCAGGGACAGAATTTATAAAACATGTAAAAATTTACCTCACTTTCAAGATTTATCTCACTTTCTTTATTACTTCTCTCCCTCTTTCTCTCTCTTTCTCTCTGCGTATCTACCTATCTCTTTATCTCCTGTCTCCAATTTTAAAATATACTTTGATGGTAGCCATTGATTTACTACAAAGGAGCTCTACTCTGAGAGGGTGAATCATTATGGACTTCTGACCTGGGACTGGCCAGGACCGCTACTGTGCTTGTGTGATATAGGTGGGACATATGTCCATTTTGTGACTGCTGTTTCTCTGTGACCTAAGAGGCTCATCTGTGCTCATTAACTGAGTTCAACATGTCTCTGCAGCCTTCCTCTGCTGGCAGGAGCAATGTGTGAAGCCGATGAGGGCAAAATTGCCACCTTTTGTTTGTCTCTTGAACATTGGCCTTTATGACTCATGATAAGGCAGGCTTACAAAAGGAGTTGTGCATATTATCTTGCCCTTAAAAAGTTCTGAAGTATATATATATTTATAATAGACTTGAGCAAAACCAAATGTTGAAACATGCTGGCCAATAAAAATGGGAACACTGATTTTTGGAAGAACACATAGTACAGTATTCTGATACAGTCCACAACATATCATATGAAGAGGCTGGGCTCTTCTGGAAAGTCTTAACTGGACCAAACCAAAATGGGTAGAAACTTAAACCACATATTTCCACAGTCACTGCAGAATTGTACAAGGATCATCTCAATTAGTTTTTTTTTAAATGTAAGTTGCTTTCGGTTTTATGGCAGGGATAGCATTTCATTGAACATTATTTGGCTTCTCTCATCTTTACCTCCAAGAAATTAAATGAAAGTAAAGCCCTGGGATCCACCCCTGAGGGAAGGCACAGTGCATTTATCCTAGGAGCCTCTTCTGTAGTGCCTTTTTCTGGCCAATAAATAAGAAAGAAACCCTAAAGAGCTGCATCTGTGCTGAGGAATATGTGCCTGCCTCAGATCCTGATGTTGTTTAGTGTTAATCCAGAGACAAACATCTCTTTCATGAAAGGTCCTTAGAGATGGTAAACTCCGTGTATGCACATGTTTGTGCTAGCCTTTTTGGAAAGCATAAGTAGAAAACACGAAGCTTAAAGCTTAGCAAATGTAAACTACTTTTGGACAAAGAGAATTCTTCATCTGCTCCCTCAAAAAGCTCTTATTATTTTCTGAGTCAAGTGGATAGGCCCTTAAAATATTCACTAAATCTGATTGAGGTGTTCAAGCTCCCAAAAATGTCAGTTGTACCTTTTGTACATATATTGATGTTCATGTGTCAAAAAGAGGAGCAAGAAGAAAAGAGAGAAATCAACATCCAGGTAACAGGAGTCACAATACAGCTTATGCTCAAAGGATAGAACAGCAATGAACCAAGGTACTTCCTGCTCATGTGAAATATTTTCCTCCTCTTCCTCCTACCTAGCTATGTAACTGCTGATATTCAGACTAATTACAGTGCCTCTTCACATGTCTATAGCTTTGCCATTGAACAGTTCCCAAGTGCGTTTAGAAACAGATAAAGGAGGAGTAAGACTAGCCAGGAAAGGAGAAGGAAGAGAAGAACACAGCCACCAGCATGAGAGAATATTGAACCTGTTAGGGGAAGAAAGAGAGGTCATGAGTAAATATATTGAGGTTCCTCAGAAAGACATAAAAAGAAGAAGTGATGAAGTTCTGGGGTAGATCAGAGCCAAGTTTGGTGGCTGGACAAGGGCTGTGCAAGAAGAAATGCACTGGATACTAGTATTTACTCCTCTGACAGAGACTTGATGTTATAATAAGATGTGACTCTACCTGTAGTATTTACTAAATGGAGGACTATAAACAGTGGACACTCTAAGAGTCCACTACTCTGAGGGTAAATGCTTGGTTGTTGAAGTTATGCCTCTTGCTTTTTTTTTTGTCTCTGAATTTCTGTACTGCTTTGGAAGAATTATAAAAACCTGTTCTTTAGGCAACAATGTGAAAGGTAACTGCATTTGGAGGAGGCTTTGGGAAGGTTCTAGGCCTTGGCTTTTGTCATGTTTTTATGGATATTTCTAGTTTTCTTTTTGCTTGGCTGTTCTCTGTTGTGATCAGAACTACTCACTATCTGCCATCAGCATGGAGGGTTTTGTACTTTTGCAAAGGAAAGTATTAAAAGCACAAGCTTTTGGTAGACAGGTACTGTCTTGGTAGACAGGTACTGAAATTTACTGGCTTGATATGCTGGAAATCCCTCCTCCACTGCTTTCATTTCTGTTACACCTTTTTTGAAAATAGTAACGAGTCCTGTACTCCTGTGTTCTCTTCTAACACTGATGTCACTTGTCAGAGACACCTTGCAAAGATTCCTCCACACAACTGAGGAAGAGTACTTTGTTGATTTTATAACATCAGTACTCTGTTTTCCTCCCTTGTTACCACTTTTTGTTAAGACCCCTGGTGTCTACTACTCCATAAAATAATATGGCTGATTATTTTGTTTTACAGATAGCTACCACCCACCTCTCTAGACTCTAAACCATTCCCTGCTCACTGCCTTAGTATATACAACAACCTGTTCAGACACTTCCCTATACCTACAGTGTGAGTTATTTAAAAAATATGATTGCTTCTACAGCTGGAAAACTGAGGCACAGCTTGATGAAGTGACTTGACCAAGGTTATGTGGAAATTTGAAGAACCAGACAGGTACAAGATAGGAGTTTTTGGATTTTCCATGGGGACCTGAAGTTGGCCCTGCTGCTACCTGTCCAGAGCACAGCATTGTCTAGCCTGAAGATCTGAATGCAAATATTCCAAGTCACAGCCCAGCATTCTTCTCTCTAAGGGTTTTATTGGCAGTCATGTAGCACTGGATATTTTTCTTAAAGCCTCAGTCCTTGAAGATATTATGCTAAACTCCCAGCTTTTCTATAAAGCAGTAAGTTTCTAGCTATTGTAGGTGCTGAGAGGAGTATGAAAACCCCAAGTGTGTCAGTTTAACAAAACACATAGACAAAATAGATCACATTTTGTAAGCTGGTCTCATAACTTCTGGGGCCTCAATGCATGCCTTCTGGGTGTCCAGGGTTGGCAATACCATGAACTGCAAGACCATCCATTCCCTGACCCCCTTCTACGTCACACCTGAGAATAGATAAAATTTTTGGTTTCGAGGAGTTTCAAGACGGAAAGGAAACAGTACGTATTCTCAGATGTCTTCTTGTGTAATCCCTTTCTGGAAGTATTCCCCTTACACCATTTCCATTAAGGTCTTTCGTTGGAAAGGACATTTGCAGCATGTTTATGCCTCCTGTTGTTTGCCCTAGCTACTACTACCTCTCTTTAGATGTTTTCTGGTACGGACTGAAACATAATGGGGTTTATACCATAAACAGCATGAAATGTGTGCTCTGTTTATGCTAGCAGGCTCCTGTTAACCTTTAATCCTCCCAAATCTTTCTCAAAACAATGTGAAACAATCTATTTTTACATTATTCCCTGTTGCTTAACTCTGGGTAATGACATAAACAAATTTTGCACAACTTGAGAAGCAATTAGAGCTTCTTGGGTCATGGAGCGTGTTAAAGGCAATGTCTCCACTTGCCTGTACCTTTTCCAGCATCTAGAAAGGGCGAACCTGAGTGGAGTGAGTGACTTCTGGGGTGGAGCAGGTACATATCTCGTTTTGATGAGAGCCACAGGTTTCCCAGATGCCGCTGGGGCAAAGTCCCTCTTGAGCCTGGGAGCACTTCAGGAGCTGAAGGGATGCAAACCCTCCGAGTGCCTCTCCCCTGCCGACCCCGACCCCATTAGGGGCTGACAGCTGTGAAAGACATAGGAAGCAATTAAAGCACACTGTATTAGTCACAAAGGCCAATGGGCCCAGCTCTCCGAAAGGCACAGGTCTGCAAAAGAGATAAAACCAGGAACCTCGAGTGCTGTAACACTCCGTTTGGAGGCTTTGTGCAAGTCTATCCTCCTGAATCCACTTGGGGTTATCTATTTACTTAAAGTTCGTTTGAAAACTGGAAGCTTCAGGCTACTTACCCAATTAACCTTAGCACCTGTTTGGCTGGAAACACTTGGGAGCAGTGTGAACAAGCTGTGGCAAGGCTTTTTTTTTTCCTTTTTTTTTTTAAGTGAGGGGAGAAGACAAAATTTACTCCTGACACAAATGTTATTCCAGCTTGCTCTCAGGTCTGTGGTGCTGGGGTTTGTTCCTGATAGTGACTTAAGTCGAAGCTCCTGCTAGCATCCACGACTGCTGTAGCAGGGACAATGATATCTAAATCAATAGATTGTAGTGAACGGCTGTTGTTTTAACTTTTGCCTGCTTCTGTTTTATTGCCTGATGGATTTTGGCTCTCAGTTTTCCTCTTCAGAGGCCTACAATCCGCACCAAATGTTTCACATTACTCAGTGTGAAAAACCTCCTATTCTTTCAGATTTTTTACAAGTTCATACATCCGTGGAAACCTGATATTTCATATTTCATTCTGCTTTGTGAATGTCATTGTGAAGGATGCTGGTTCACATGCAACAGGCCTCTTCTGTCTTTGATCAGCTTGACCGCAACTAATTGTAAATGGAGAACAAATGAAAGAAATATTTATAAATTTCATGGGAATTCAGGCAGGGCCTAAGCCTTTCCTAATGCCTCCATTCACAGTAAATGTTTATTGAATACTTTTAGTCTACTGTGTACTTCAGTATTTATATAGTGTTAGGTTTTAACTTGTTCTGAGTAGATCCAGTAAAAGACCTCTCCTCCATCTTTCTTTCTTTCTTCTTTCTTTTCTTCTCTTACTTTTCTTTCCCTCCCAAATGCCCTCCTTTCTTTTGTCTTTATCTTATAAAACAGGCTGCTGGCAGAGGAGAAGAACACCACAGTTGTTGGGTTCCAGAGCCTACAGCTGTAAGAAGGGTAAGAAAGGGGAAAAAAAATGACCGTAAAATTTAAAACAAATTTTGAGGCACAAAGCTGAGTTGGGAAAAATCGAATGAAAATGTTAAAGATTTGTCCAAAATAAAGTCACAAATGCCCCAAGCCAAGTGAAACAGCTGCTAGGTCATGCAGGCTAAATCAGAAAAGGCAACACAACAAAAAGTTTAATATTATGAAGCTAATCAGAAGTTGCCAGGATAAAAAACCCAAGCATTCCTGTTTTTACTTCTCAGTCTCTTGTTCTTCTTACACAGTTGTTCTCTTACAACCTTTCCAGGCTTTAGCACAGGTTGCTTTTACAATGGGAAACTTATGCATCCAAAATCTTTTGGGGAGTTCCCTGCATGTCCAATCCTATAGGTATTTGATGGTATCAAGGATATCACAAAGTAGAAGCAACCTCCTTTGGCCAGGCACTGGGAAACATACAGCTCGCAGAGCTTCACGTGTTATTTGTCACAGATGCCACACGTGTTGCTGGTCCCACTTGCGTGTGCTGCTGGCACGCACGCACCATGGCTGCAGACACAGAACGGGACAGGTGCTGTGCTGGTGTGAACTGGCACTGCTCTGCTGAGGCTAATGGAAGCTCTGGAGTGAAACGTGAGATGTGCCAAGCAGAAATGAGAGCAAAGCTACTTGTTTCAGCCTCTCATGAAGGCCCATGGCTTCTGCTTGTGTATCAACACCTTTTTTAACTGCTTCATTCATATGGAAAACAAGGAAGAAGTGGAAAGCCCTGAGAGGAACAGGCGAGGAAGTGGATGTGTAAGTGTGAAGTTTGACATTGGTGTGAGGCAAGAAGGAGGGCTGACTTTTGTGGGGAGCGTAGGAAGGTAAAGATATAATTTATCTCTTTTAAATATGACAAGAAAAAAGAAAAAAAACCTCAGGCCAACTGGGAGTCTCAGAATCCACTACCACCACCTCACTTTGTTTCTAGAGCCCATTTCTTCTCCACTCTCACAATTTTTTAATATTTCTTTTTCTGTTTTTATTTGTTATCTGCAAGCTCACTGGGCCCAGGAAAATGCCTCTTTTGTCTTTGGAGAGTGTCTAACACTTGTGGGGAGATAGTGAAGGGGCTTGGAGCTTGTACAACAGTAAAATCTTAAACATGAAATAAACAAAGAGGCAATGGATTTCTGAGGAAAAGATTTTTTAAGGTTGTTCCTTTCCAGTACCTCCATGTAAGTGCTGGAGAAGGAAAATAGGGTGAGAACTTGGGAGGAGGTGAAATTCAGATAATGTGATACTGAATTTTCCCTGAACTTAAAGCCTACCAACATTTTTTTTTCCACTTTGAGAAGGCAGTAACATCTTAAAAGCAGCTTTATGCTGTGATATGCAATCCAGTATGCTCGGTTTGCCTAATTCCCGAGTCCCTAGCAATGAATACACATTTCAGGCAGCCAAACACCACATGAATTGTTAAAAACAAAACACTTGATAATCGGTATTAAATTAAATCACAGAGCAGAGATGGATGATGATTATGATCAGGGCTTTAAGTATTATTTACCTTCCTACAAAGAGCTTGTCTGGTCTTTCACAAACAGGGTATATAAAACACTTACTTACCATGTAACTTGAGCCATGAAAATTGTATTACAGTTAAGTGTTCTTAAAGCCACAGGCTTTTTATCACAATTAATAGAGCAGGGAAGAAGGTGGGACAGGAAAATGGAAACAGCTTATGCAGCACTCTGCCTTCTGCCTTCAGGTCACTGACTGCATGAACAACATGGCAATGCAGAGGTGTACGGAAGTTCCACCAACACGGAGCTGGCAGAGCCATGTTCAGCAATGCTTAGCAAGCATTCTACCGGGGCACTGCCTGAAAGTCACTCACCGGTCTGCTGCAACATGCACCCCTTCTCTGCTCACTCAGAGGTCCAGGTTATACAAATTTAACAGCTCTGTGCTTATCTCATGGGAGATGATACATTGATCTACAGGAAGAGAAAAGAAAGGATGTCTTTTATAAGACAGGCACTTTTGTCTTTCTCACATTATCATGACCTTTCCTGAACCATTTCATTAAGTGACTTAGAAAAACAGACATGTGTAAGTAAGTCTGTTGTAGATTTTACTTGACAGCGCATTCTCCACCTGGTCTTCTAGATGTCAAGGCTGGGAAAAAAACCTCTCAGTACGGTTGCAAAGGCAGAGGAGAAACATGGACTCAAGAGAAACTGAATTATATACTTGAAAGATACCCACACTCTCTTGGATGCTCATGCTGGTTTAAGTAAACTCATTTTACATGTGTTTTAATAGATTGTGTGCATGCATGATCAGACCATATCTTGTCAGAGAGATGGTAGACCCCACTTACATAAAGACAACAGCTTAAACCATCTGTACTTGGTTGCTTGAGATTGTCTGTGCCCATCCTTCAGGGTTGCACAATTTTTCCTGAGCGCACTCTTCCTATTCCAAAGCCCTGTTCAAAAGACTTAAAAAGCTTTAAAATAGCTTGTGTAAGAAAAAGTGACATTTCTAACACTTTTTGCAAGGCAAAACCCAGCCAACTTCAAAATTGTCTAATGGGGATCACACAGCAGGCAGCATCTGAAATGGGCTGATCCCCAGATGGACACATTTTTGGTGGAGAATTTTTGTTTAGAATCGATCCATACTGAGGGAGGTTTGAACTTCTGGGGCACTTGGGAGACAACTCACTTCTTTCTTCCCATGTATGTTTTAAATATAGTTTACATTTTTCTAACCTGTTGCAAAATTGCATAGTGTAATACAGTGCAAGTATTGTAACTTCTCAAGGGTATGTGATGACTTGATTAGGAATGAAAAGTATTTAAGAGTTGTTATTTAACACTGGATAAAACAGTAATCTTATTCCCCTCCCAGCTCTGAAGTTATGTTCTGCATATTCTTTACCCCTCTCCAGATTTGACACTCATTTTTTTCCAACAAAACCTTATCTGTCTTTTGGTACAGTGAAAATCTTTCTTCATATTAAACAATGCTGGGTGAAGCGGACCTCATTCAGTAACACGTCATCTGTAAGTGACGGAAATAGCTGTATTAAGCCGAAATTTAGCAACTGACAACTGACAGACTGGCATGAACAAGATCAGCACCCGGATTTCTTACCAGACAGGCAGCTTACTGACTTCTCTCAGCCTGCTTGACCACAATTTTCTGTAACAAACACAATAGATGGCATGCACTTGATATTGAGCCAGTGCCGTTTTCTGTTGATAGTCTCATTTAATTTCCATATGTTGGCAGAAACAGATGGAACTGGATTTTCTTGCAATTACTGTGAGTCTAGGATAACAACTCTTAAATCTGCCTCAGAGTGGAAAGGTACAATACAAGTGTGCAAACACAGGGCAACAGCCTGGATACTAAACCACAAAAATATGACTTAGCATATAGAATAGCTAAAACTGATTCATGGTTTATTGATTAGGCTGCATAATATGAAGGGATCTCAGGAAGCTGAAAGTAACTTGTACAGAATGTGAAATCAGGTAAAGGTAGAGCTGCAGTGCCCTAACGTCTCACAGCTAAGACTTTTGAATGTAAACTACTAGTTAAGTAAAGTCTGTGGGGCTTTAAGGTTTTAAAAAAGTTATTTTTTCTTCCTAGAAACCTCTTTTATGGGAATTGCAACATCTGCTCCCATCTTTTTGATTCCAACTCCAACATGTTCTTTTGAGATCATGACATTGAAAATATCCACAAAATAGAAAATGTGTTTTGAGTGTTTTTTTTTTTTTAAGATTCTTGAGTCTCTGGCTCAGACTTTCAAAAGAGAGTTATGTAGACTTAAGCCTAAAGGCCTTATTTATTGGGATGGGAATTTAAACAGAAAATAAAGGGTTTTGTATCCAATTGATCAGCCAAAATGTTACTAAACTGAAGCTTAAGGGACTAGAAAACCAACAAGGGAACCGGGGATGATTATCAGTTTTAGCTACAAAAGAGTTAGCACAGAAACTGGAAAATTACATTATTTTGAGACTACATGAAAGCAGATAGGGAACACATGTTAAGTCTTTAAGGCCCTGATCCAGCAAACTCTTTTGTACCTGCTGAAGAACCACAAAAAATATCAATTCAATGCATTAAGGGGATGAAGAGATGCGCTTTCAGGTCCAGCTAGAGCACTGTAAGAAGCTCCTGCCTCTCATCTTGGGGTTGCCTATTGCTCACCCTTAACAGCGAACTGCCGACACAGTTCACCTGTGTGAGCAGGCAGCGGCCTGTTTCTAGATCGTGTCAGTGCTAAGTCAGCTAGCTTAACCCAAGTGACCTTCAGTGTTTCCAGAAAAGTTGCTTAAGAACAAACCGTAAGGAATAGGGAAGGGCTTTGGAAAGACTAAACAGAGCCTGGATTCATACCAGCTGCATTTCCTCAGAAGAAACATTCATTTTCATAACAGAGGAATTATTAGTTCCTAAAATAACTAACAGTTTGGAAGATTTATTTACTATCTGGTTTTAAAAAATAGACTAAATAATAAAAAGTGAGATGTAAATAACAAACCACATGTACAAGACTTTTTACCTATACTTGCTGAATTTTTCCCAGTTGCCATGGTCATTTCTGAAAATCTGTCTGTTTAAATAGAGAATGATTCAGACCTAAAATATAATATTTTTTTTTTAAATAAATTGATGTAAAATTGTAGCTGAGGTTTTGCCATCCTTTATGATTTAAAGAAGTGAGAGACAAAGACATTTCTTGCATGTAGAGGAATTTTATGCGTGGTAAGTAAAATGGAAGGTAGCAGGGATTTGGCACTGACATTTGCAGCTACATTTCAGTAATGATAGTTCAAAGCCACAAATTCAGAATCAGAATTAAGACAGAAAGTCTTTAGATGGGGTTTTAGAATCATAGAATTATATAAAAGTTTGGGTTGGAAGGGACCTTTAAAGGTCACCTAGTCCAACCCCCCTGGAAGGAGCAGGGACATCTCCAACCAGATCAGGTTGCTCAGAGCCTCATCCAACCTGGCCTTGAATGTTTCCAGGGATGGGGCATCCCTGGAAACACCACCTCTCTGGGCAACCTGTTTCAGTATTTCACCACCTTCACAATAAAAAAATTTCTTCCTTTATCTAGTCTAAACCTACCTTCTTTTAGTTTAAAACCATTACTCCTTGTCCTATCACAACAGGCCTTGCTAAAATGATTGTCTCCATCTTTCTTATAAGACCCCTTTAGGTATTGGAAGGCCGCTATAAGGTCTCTCTGGAGCCTCCTCTTCTCCATGCTGAAGTGCCCCAAGTCTCTCAGCCTGTCCTCACAGGAGAGGTGCTCCAGCCCTCTGATCATCTTTGTGGCCCTCCTCTGGACTCACTTCAACTGGTCCACGTCCTTCTTATGTTGGGAGCTCCAGAGCTGGATGTAGTACTGCAGGAGGGGTCTCAGCAGAGCAGAGTAGAGGGAGAGAATCACCTCCCTGGACCTGCTGGCCACGCTTCTTTTGATGCAGCCCAGGATGCAGTTGCCTTTCTGGGCTGCAAGTGCACATTGCTGGCTCATGTTGAGCTTCTCATCCACCGGTACTCCCAAGTCCTTCTCCTCAGGGCTGCTCTTGATCCACTCTCTGCCCAGCCTGTATTTGTGCTTGGGATTGCTCTGACCCATGTGCAGGACCTTGCACTTGGCCTGGTTGAACTTCTTCAGGTTTCCAAGGGCCCATCTCTCCATCCTGTCAAGGTCCCTCTGGATGGCATCCCTTCCCTCTAGTGTGTTGACTGCACCACACAGCTTTGTGTCATTGGTGAACTTGCTGAGGGTGCACTCAATCCCACTGTCTATGTCACCGACAAAGATGTTAAACAGTGCCAGTCCCAGTACCGACCCCTGAGGAACTCTAATCATCACTGGTCTCCACTTGGATATCGAGCCGTTGACCACCACTCTCTGAGTGCGGCCATACAGCTAATTCCTTATCCACTGAGTGGTCCATCTGCCAAATCCATGTCTCTCCAGTTTAGAGACAAGGATGTCATTTGGGATAGTGTTCTGTTTAAGTCTGCTACAGCAGGAACATAATTTGAGTCTCTATGGCTATATACAGGATCCTAAACTTTTGCTAGGTTTGAGGCTATTCTTATCCAGGATTTTGGCTATAAACACTTCACTAAGTATAACAGTTGGACATTTTTTTTTTGCTGTAATTTTCCTCATGATATGGTAAAGAGTTTGGTTTGAATTTGAGTGATTTTTTTTTCTGCAAAGAAAATGGAAACTTCTTAAAAGAAGCAGTCAAAAACTGAGAACAACCAGATTTCACCAGCTGTTCGTTATTGGCACATATATATCAGATCTGCTCTTCCTGGGACTCCAGGTGGGTTGGATTATTTGGTTGCTGCCAGGTAACTGTATTTTTTTGTCTCCTGGTCTCTCTCTAATCATAACTGTGGTTTTATCCACTATTTAAAAAATTTATTAACTGTTTTGGTTGCTGAGTAGCTGACAGATGTACTGTTGAATATATGATATGTGGTTCTTGAAAGAATATGAGACAATGTACAGACCCTACCAATCAGAGGCACTGAGATGCAATGGAATTTATAGTTACATTAAATAAGCTTTTAGATTAATACTAAAAGACACATAATACTGCAATCAAATATGCTCCTAATATTCATCAGGTGAAGAAAATAGCTCAGCCTTATTCCTGTAACTAAAGAAACCATCAATAATCTTGACAAAGTCAAAGTTTCTTATTTCCAACCTTGTCTAGCATTAAAATTCCTAATCACCCATAATAATATTGTATCCCCTTTTAGAATTTTGCAGTGCCTCAGTTTTCTAAGAACCTGTCCGTTAGTGGAAAGTCTGCCTCAAGAGAAGCAGCTCCTGCTTTTTCTGAAGCTCTGTCATGCAAATGCTTTCATATTAGCAGAGTGCCCTACATGCACTAGGGCATTCTTCAGTGAAGATCAGGGAAGCAAGAAATTTTGCTTAATGGGGAAAATAAACATAACGAATACCTTGTCTTTGATTCCACAGTTGGGGAAAAGCAAAATTGCATTTAGGCACTTCATGGTTTCACTCAACCAATTCTCTCTGGTTCTAAACATGATATTTTCTAACTTTGACAAACTTCTTGCAGATTTCTTGAAATCTCTATTTTGGAAAGTATACCTACTCAAGGAATATTGCTATTCAAGAGTATTGCAGTTCTCTTGCTTTCACGTTTATACTTCTTACATTCTGTTCAAGCCAATGGGATTGGAGTACATGCCTAAAGTTAAGAAGTCTTTTTCTGGTTTTGTTTGTTTGGGGTTTTTTGTTTGTTTTTTAACTATTTCTGAGAAGGAAAATCCTGCCTCTCCTCTCATCCCAGGGGGAATGTATTCCCCCTAGGATGCTGGCATATTAGTTTGAAAAAAGATGGATCAGGAGTTCATGAATGCATGGCTAGTGCTAGGATCCTTAAATTGATACTATTTCTAGGTAATTTTGCTTTCAGAAATGCTGAATGGTTCAATGCTTTAACTTCTTAACTTTAAAGGCAATGTTAAAAAACCTTAAATTTCATGGACAGCTGTTGAGTTCTCCAATAATTATTGCTCTTTGAATTCTTAAATCCAAGTTGTACAAAAGATAATAATATGACTGTAAATCATTGAAGATTGGCTCATCAGGCTCTTGTACACTTTCACATTTTCACATAGCAAAAGAACAAAGAAAGATTAAAAAAAAGAAACTTAAGAGTTAAAAACAGTTTCAAGGGACTGGAGACTACCAGTTTTCATTTAAAAGTCTTGGTGATGTTTCAGTTCTATAGTGTGCAAGAAAAGTTGTATTTGAATGCATATAGTCTATCTTGAAAGTTTGTCTCCTTGTATCCGTCCACGTTTGCACCAAATTCATTAATTGCATGCTCAGGAACACACCTCTGTATTCAAGAGCCAGGGGCTCAATTGCTCTTGTGGATGCAGATAGAGGAGTGAACAAAAACAGGTTACTAAAACTGGAAATGAGATCTAGAGATGCTGCTAAGTGTTTATCTTACTCTTTAAGAAACCACACAGACAAGGTTCCTTTTAGAGATAGTAAGAGCTTAAAGCACTCAACTGATTTCTGTAAGCATGTAAATCTGTCTAAAAAGCCATCAGAGTTTTACCAGCCTCATTGGTAATATATTTTAGTAGCCCTTCTGATGAGAGACAATTCAAAAGTTAGTGACTAAGTGAAAGACAGTAAATATAGGAAAGAGTGCCTATTATTGTGACAGTCTGCTGTAAAGTCTGGTAGTAGAATATTCTATTACAGCACATTTATACAACTAAACATAAATGTGTTCCTGAGGTATACAAAACATTTTATGCATTATATTTCTCGAAAATTACAGTAACTTCATTGCTTTTGCATCAAGGAATAAATCACTGGTACTTTTTTTAGCTCACAGCCCACAGCCTTTATTTAGCAGTGTATCTTTTTTTCCTTTTTAGCAATCATTAGAATGAGAGAGGGGACAGAGACGACTTTCCAGCCTGCCAAGTTCTCTCTCACTCTTAACTTCTGGACTCTGAAGACCTGAAATCCTGGCTGCCTGAGCCTCCCTGTTGGATCAGTTGGCCTCATAGAGGAAAAAGCAAAATTGCACAGCACATCTTCCCCTGCAACAACACCTACAGCAACACTCCTGGTAGAGTCGTAACACACCTCACACATGCAGCTGGCCCAAATCTCCCTTCAGAAGGCTTCCTCTCTATTACTGTCACCCTTATTTATCCCCTGTACTTCCTGCTTTTGCTGTTTGATCCCTAAGAAGACAAATGGCCACCCTGCCAGCTACTGAGCAAAGATCCCTAGTGTGTGTGAGCCAGCAGGGCCAAGTTCACCAGCGTACACAAAATGCAAAGCAGACAGTACCTTCCAGCATCAGGCATGTGCTGAATTTTATCCTCCATATGACGAGACTACAGGGGTTTTAATGGCTGATGCACAGGGGAATGCTGATTTTTGAGGTGCATCCACACAGTTTCAGTCAGTTGCGGCATACAGCTGCTTGGACCTGGGGCTCAGAGCTCCGGCTCCAGCCTTTCAGCTGTCCGCACACCCTGTCTGGTGGTTTGGCCCAAGCTGTGGAAAGCCCATCAGGGCTCTGTGTTTTCCTGAACAAGAGGAGGATAAAATGGCACCTGTTAAAGCCCTGGCAACCAGTGCTCTCTCTAATGCAGCTCCATCTACTTTACCAATCTTCTTGCTTAGGCCTTTTGTGAAATACATATATCTGTTAACATGACAGATAAAGAAGCCTGCTGTACATATCCCTTTTACAGCACTTTAACTGGGATTTAAAAATACTTTACTTTTGCTTCAGAAAGTGAACTTAAACTGCAAAATGGTAATTAATTATCTTAAGAAGTTACTCTTTAAGTAGGCAATATTTATTCACATTTGTGAACAGATTTAGATGTTTATGGATGTAGGCAGCCCAGAGGTAAAGCCTGGATTTTGCTTTTAATCAAAAGTGTTTGTACTGGAGGTATTAAAAAGTTCCTTTGAAAGCAACGCTGCCGGTGCACTTGCAATGCAGGCAATTGTGAAAGCTATTATGCAGTCAGAAGCTGTAGTCCTGTGTAACTACAACAAGCTAGAACTTGCTTTACTCAGAGGAGAAATTTTATATATATACACACACTATATATTTATATATATAAATCTATGATCTTTAGCTTTAACTTGGAAGCAACCTGCTTCCCTTGGGAGTTTGTTCCAGTGCATGATCAACCTTTCAGTGAATAACTTTTTTCTAATATCTGCCTGATGCAGCTTTAAGCCATTCCTTTATGTCCTACCATTGGACATCGGAAAGAAGAGATCAACACCTCCCTCTCTTCTCCCCTTCAAGAGGACATTGTAGACAGCAATGAGGTCACCCCTCAGTCTCCTCTTTTCTAAACTGAAAAAACAAAGTATCCTCAGCTGCTCCTCCTAAGTCATGCCCTCTAGTCATTTCACCCTCTTTGTTGCTCTTCTTTGGACATATTGCAATATTTTTATACTCTTCTTATATTGTGGAACTCTAAACTGCCCACGGTACTTGAAGTGAGACCACACCGATGCAGAGATAAACACTTTCAAACAGCTATACTGTGCCTAATGCACCCCAGGATACAGTTTGCTCTTTTGGCTACGAGAGCACATTATTGACTCATATTGAGCTTACCGTCAACCAAAACCCCATATCCCCTTCTACAGGGGACACTCCAGCCTCTTATCCCCCAATCTGTATGTACATCCAGGATTATGCTGTCCCAGGTGCAGAATCTAGCATTTGTTCTTGGTAAATTTCATATGATTGATGATTGTCCAGTGCTTTAACCTGTCAAGATCTCTCTGCGGGTCGTAGTAGCATTGGCAAACTTGCTTCATGTGCACTGAATTCTGATGTCCAGATCATTGATAAAAATATTGAAGAGAACTGGCCCTAAAATCAATGCCTGGGGAACACCACTAGTTAGTGGTCACCATCCAGACCCCATTTACTACGACTCTTTGAGTCCAACCCATCAGCCAATTGTTCACCTATCATATTGTGCAGACAAATGCAGAAGTGTGCTGATAACACCAATCAAAGAAGAGAAGAAAAGGAAATTAAAGTAGAGTCACCATTCACCCTGGATTTTGACTCATCTCTGAAAGGTTTATGAGGACTGGCATTTTCAGCAAATGAATTGCCTACTAATTCTGCTCAGGCTAATGAAGGAATTTCCTTTTCCTGTGTCAGCTGCAACTTGCACAGGGCATATTAAGAAAATGAAATTTTGATCTTAGTGATGAGAATTTTGTTCCTTAGTGCTTCCAAAGACACAGAATGGAGTCAAACTATTAGCAAGTTTCCCTAACAGAGCATAAGACTAAATTTTGTTTGATGACTGGGTTTATCTTCGTGGATCAGAACAGCTAGTACTAAATAACCGTTGGACTACATCTGGTCCAAATAACTCCTTGTGTGGACAGTAAGATCCGAAATGGAGTGCTTTTCCTGTGTGTCTGACCTGATGTGGCCCAGTAGGCCAGTGTATTAAGGCATGCCAATTTCTGAAGCAAATATCACACAGGGGAGTGTGATTCAAGTCTTTGATTTTCTAGGCCAAATGACCCAGCAGGCCTTTACATATGAGTCAGTTGTGATTAGCCTTTGACACAGGACAAGAACAAGGCTCAACACCTTGTGTCTGGACCTGTAATGAGGAGCTTACCCACTCCACCATTCTGCGCTCCCTGTCATCTCCAGATTGAGTTAATTCCAGAATAATTACTCTGCTCAGAAAGAGGGGTCATTATTCTGGAATAATGGACAGGGTATCCACATCAGGGAAATATTCCAGAAAAGCTCAATTAGACTGGAAGAGTTACAGTGGAATAAATATTCCACATTAGGCTTGGTTGGATTCTCTCATAGGCAAGGCTATAGAAATACATTTCTCATTTAAAATAACTTTCCTCACACAGATTTAATGATGACATTCTTTTGCATGCAAGTATTGTCCTGTTACTGAATGGGCTGAATATTTTTGTTCTACTTGTTTTATATTACAATGATGAAGCATAAAAGAAGTAAATCTGCATTCTACGTGCTCATACCTACCTTCCATTTCTGCCCGTGACATATACTATAGTCTTACAAATTCTGGATTAAGCTTTCATCAGGTATTGCCAATGATCTGCACCATGAGATGTCATAGATTATGGTTTCAAAAAACTGAATCGAGTAAACACGTTCTAGGACCTCCTGCTGTTTCTAGCTAGGCTATTCTTTATCCTGCTGCACTGATAAATGCCAAGTAAATAAATCCCCCTCTTTCACACAGGAATATTAATGGAATCATTTATAATAACCTTATCTGTTAGCATCAGACAGGAACAAGGAAGATGGTTGTCTGCAGAATGACTTGACCTGGAAGTGTTATCCTTCAGTCAAGCAGGTTGACCAGAAGGCCCTGCGCATTTACTTAAACTGGCAGAGAAAAAGTTATGTTTAATCCATGTTGCAGTTTTCACATTGATTCGACTGACTGGACATGCCTCCTAAATGCTCTCTAGCACTGTAGCCCATGACATACCACACTTAACAAGGCTCTAACAGCATTTCCACTGTAACAGAACTAAAACACATGGCTTGTAACATAACTTTGACACTTATAGCACTCGTGAGCTTGGACATGGTGCAATGGGTAAGCAACATGTGGTAACCACTCATCATGTGCAAATGAGCAGAAAAGCCCCATCTTGACATGCCTTATTATGTCTAGAAGCTGTGAATGCAATTGTTAGGCAAAATTCAATCTGTTATTATAATGTACATTTTTTAACATAAGGTTATACTGTGCATTTCTCCCACTTATTCTCTCAGGGTTACTCAGAGCAAGGTCAGATGATTTTGTAATGTATTAGCATTCAACAATAGTTCTATGGAGGGTAGCAAAATACCAAAAGATGTGATAGAAAATGTGTAACTAATGCAGCAGCTATTCAAATGGATACAGTGTTATAACCGTGTTACTGTGATTACATAGCACACTTTTTTTTTGGCCAGGATGAATGATTCAGTAATCAGTTATCCTAATTTTACTTGTTTCTCACTGACTGTTTCCTCTAATTTATAATACTCTTAGTACTGTAGTGTGCATGATGTTTTACTCACGGACAGGTTAACTGAGCTGGGGCCCAACCCTTTCACAACTAACATCACTGGGGAGAAGAAAACCACAAAACCAGTCCTAACCCTGGGAACACTGGGAACGTGAGAGTCCAAGTACCTGCTTCCCACTATCTGTAAAAATTCCCTGGTGGGAATGAACATTCCTATCCAAAAGGCCAACTTGTAGAGGTATTTAGCACTCGTAAAATCACCCACTTCCATATCCACTTTAATAAGTGGCAGTGATTTACATATGAAATGTATCAGTAATAAATTTCCACATAATTTCTTTCCAGCAGCATGCAAAACTTTTTAGTTCCACACTATGTGCTCCTATCCTGATCCTCCACCTGGCTGTGGTCCTTTTTATGTGGGAACATTAAACTAATTTTACTTGGAATGTACGATGGTTTCTCAAGATGATGCACCTGATACTAAAAAGCAGTTCACAAGACTTCTTAGGAAGACAGATTGTTCCCCAGAGGCTCCTTCTGCTTTGTATTACAGCTCATAGTCTTGCTTTTAGCCCCAGCTC
The DNA here is from genome assembly GCA_011801015.1 of Ardeotis arabs. Classification (NCBI taxonomy): domain Eukaryota; kingdom Metazoa; phylum Chordata; class Aves; order Otidiformes; family Otididae; genus Ardeotis; species Ardeotis arabs. Next base: position 129,384 of record JAAGAY010147911.1, read on the forward strand.
ATCTTTGACAGCCTTCTGCTTCACATTTGGCATCCTTGTGACATCTACAAAATGACTTTGAGGTCAAGAAGTCAACTGGCTTCCTCATATGCTTCTGCCATTACTAGTGGCTGTGCTCCGACCATAAGGGAGGGGAGCTGGGCGGGGGGGGGTGGGGGAAGGTATGTTGGGGTGTGTGTGACTGTGAGAGAGAGCAGGAGAGAGAAGGAGAGTGAGGGAGACGTGATGATGGCATGGGGAAAGACCGGTTTAAACTTTTCCTTCTACTCAGGTTTGTCATGATTTCCACCCAGACACAGCCCTCCTTTGTTTGAGCACAGTTTAGCATTGCTGCAGGTTGCTTGTTAGCCCATTCAATGCTTGTAACTTGATGATGTTCACCACACTGGTGTTGTGTCTTGGCACCGGTAGGTTGAAGCCTTATTCAGATACACAATATTATTCTGCAGCAGTGCAAGGCCAGTTCCTGGGGTACAGCTACAGATGAAGTGCATTAAGGTATTTCATTTGTTAGCCACCGAGTGCCTTTCTGTACAGAAGCTTGAAATGGGATGTCTGAAATGTGAGCCTGGAGGAAGCTTGGCATGAAACATTTTACTTAATGAAAAGGATTTAAAGAAATATGAAAGTATTATGTTTGCTATTAAAATATAGGTAAAATACTGCTTTGCAGTGTTCTGCATGTAAGCTGTAACTCCAACTGGGTCCTGAACGTTTAGGAACCAAACTGAATCTAAATCTCCAGCTTATGCTGTGCTGAGTATCTCAGATTAATGTAAATCCATGTTATCCTGCTTGCCGTAGCTGGGATGATTTGGGTTATGAATGCAGTCATACAAACAGGGTTTGAAAGAGATTTAAAACAAGCTGATGAATAGAGCAATCAGAAAACCATGTTATCAGTTACAATCTGATTAGAAATTTATACACTGCTGACATACATAAAACAGCATGTACTGCATGGCACAGCAGAGCCAACAAGTGCTGAGGTTCTTTTCAGCAAATCAAACATCATGTAAAGCTAAATGTCACACAAGTTACTGTGGGCTCCTGACAAATTCACACTACAGGTGTTTGCCCTAACATTTCATATTATTTTTTCATCTGTTTGTAGAAGTCCTGTTGCTCAGCCTGTGCACTCAAAGGGTAACTCTGCTGTGGGTGTAAGATAACATAGGCATTCTACCATAATTTAGTATGAATTAATGTTCTGTTGCAGAGCATGAAATTAAAGCAAAGTGTTTTCTTATCTCATGTGACAGAAATAAATGCTGTGAACAAATGTGTTTATTGAACAATTTATTTTGGGGGATTTCTTTGGTTTTTCCTTCAGGCAGGCTTGACTTGAATCCATTGCACACTGGAAATTCAACAAAACTCATATTACTCCTCAGTATCTCTGTTATACCAGTACCAGGACTTTAATCAACACAGAGGTTAAATTGTACTGCATGTAGTAAAGATAAGTATGAAGACATAGTTCCTGCATCCAAGGACTTTTAAACTTCTACAGACTTTATTATTGAGAGATTGGGAGATTCTTCTGTGGCTGTGAAAATTTACAAACAAAATGTTTATACAGGCCCTGCCTGCAATTCAGACCCAAATTAAATACAAGCAGGCAAATAGAAAGTGGCAGTTATATAAAAAAGGAGAAGGTGATTGGGAAGTCAGCATAGATTTACCAAGGGCAGAGTCATACCTAATCAACCAAATTCCATTCTAGGACAAACTGGCTGGATTTGTGGACAAAAAAAAAGAGCAATGGATGACATTTACCTTACTTACTTTAATAAAGCTTACAACACTCTGCAATGTTCTTGTGTCCAAACTGGGATATTACAGCCTGAATGGGAGGACAATTAGGTGGGTAAAAACTGGCCGGATAGTCGGACTCTGAAGATTGCAGTTAATGGGTTGCACTCTACCTGGAGGTGGGTAACAAGTTGGGTATCACAGGGCCTATCCTGGGACAAGTCCTGTTCAACATTGCTACCAGTGATGCTAAGGAGAGGATGAAGGGCATGCATGTCAAGTTTGCAGAGAGTACCAGACTGAGTGTGAGAGGGGGGCAGAACAGCTGGGAGGAAGGGCCTGATAGGATCCCATGAAATCCAGCATGGGCAGAGGCCAAGCCCTACCCTTGGAACACAGAGCCCTGCAGGGATGCAGGCTGGGGCTCGTGGGGCCGGGAAGCTGGAAGGCAACAAGCTGAGCCATAGGCACTGGAAGGCAACAAGCTGAGCTGGGGCCAGCTGTGCCCCTGCGCAGCAAAAGGGGCCAGCAGCACTTGGGGTGATGTGAACAGGACATGGCCCCAAGAGCTAGGGAAGGGCGGGGATTGTTCCTTCTGCTCAGCACATGTCAGAACTCATCTGGATACTGCACTTGGGCCTGTTTTGGGCCTCCATCAAGAGGAAGGATGTCAATAAACATGGCCAAGTTCAGCAAACAGCCAGCAAGACAGCTGGAACCCTTGCCCTTGAGGAGAGGTTGCAGGAGCAGGGCTGGTTCAGCTGGATGGAGGGATGGCTTCATAGGTACTCAAGAGCACCACTGGCACTGATGGGAGGGGATGGAGAAGATGGAGTTGGGTTCTTCACAGTGGTGTGTGGTGGGAGGGTGAGAGGTAGCAGCACAAGCTGAAACACAAGATGGTGATAAGCCCTTTAAGAAGGAGAAAACAAAAGCAGTAAGGAGGACAGAGAGGGAGGAGACGAGGGCCTTGCTCTTGGCCTCCCTCTGGACAGCTGTCTGCACCCAGCCTGGCTCAGCCTAGCTCGGTCTAGTGGAGTGGAGAGAAGAGAGAGGATATGTGAGAGGAAAATCTATGTAGACACCAAGGTCTGTGAAGAAGGAGGAGGAGGAGGAAGTGCTCCAGGTAGAAGATTCCCCTGCAGCCCGTGATGCAGCCCATGGTGAGGCCGGCTGTCCCCCTGCAGCCCATGGAGGCCCACGGAGGAGCAGAGATCCACCTGCAGCCTGTGGAGGGCCCCATACCGGGGCAGGTAGATGCCTGAAGGAGGCTCCAACTTGCTGGACACATCCTGGTGTCCCGCTTTTAAGCCTTTCCCCAGACACATCACACAAGCCTTGCACATTTCCACAAGCCCTCAACAACATCCTCTCTTAACATCTGGGCAGCCCCATACACTCTTGCTCCGCATCCTGCAAGGACTCCCCCAGCCCTGCTGGCAGAGACCCCCCTGCAGCCTGCAAGGCCCTTGTGCATCATTTCGGCAGATGATCTATGTCAACATTGCAGAAAAAGACCTGGGGGTCCTGAGGGACATCAAAACACAAAACACACCAGCAGTGTGCCCTGGTGGCTAAAAGGCCAACAATCTCCTGGGCTGTGATAGGAGTGCTGCCGGCAGGTGGAGGGAGCTGATCCTTGGCCTCTCCTCAGCCTTGGCGAGGCCACATGTGGAGCTCTGGACTCCCCAGTATAAGAGAGACGAAGAGCTATTGGAGAGAGTCCAGCAAAGGTCCAGTAAGATTATAAAGGAACTTGAGCATCTCTCTAATGAGGAAAGGCTGAGAGAGCTGGGACTGTTCAGCCTGAACAAGAGAATGCTCAAGGGCACCAACCTCTCACAACGGGCCCTGAAAAGCCTGAAGTTATAGTGGAGGGGTTTAAGGCCACAAAAAGATGGCCAACATCCTGTGAAGCAGGGGCTTTCCCTCTTTGGGGTGTTTGCCATCCTCAGTGGGCAGCAGTTGGGGCGCAGCCCCAGAGACCTCTGTGTTGTCACTCAGGGGCATTTGTGACAGCCTCAACCTCAGAGCTCTTCAGTAGTTCCAGAATCCTGTCCCAGTGCATTTGGTCCAGGCCTCCTGCGAGGGCACACACACATCATGCACCCTCCAGCAAGACTGTGGACCTTTGCTTGGACAGCCAAGTTTGAGGGAAGGCTTGGTTGGTGTGGGTGCTGCAGGTCTGGCACAGCAGCTGTCCCAGGGCTGTGGGCCTGAGATGTGTCCCGGGGCCCTTGGCACCACTGAAGGCTCCCAGCCAGTTCCTCTGCCTTCCCTGACCTCCTCCTGCAGGTTCTCAGTGCTAGCTCGAGTCATGCTGGCTGTCTGGGGGGAGTGCAGGGGGTCAGGGTCCTGGAATGGTGGCACAGCATGCTTGAGGGGAGACAAAGGGGGCAGGCACACATGGAAGGCAGCCCATGGCCACTTTCCAGCCTTCAAGGAGACCCTTTAAGAGGCCTTTACCTCACCTCTCCCACCACTTTCTAGGGCTTTCCTTGTGGTTCTACCCCTAGCACCAGAAGAGTTCAAGCACTTTGCATGTCTCTCAGCAGAACATGGCGTCAGGAGCTGAGGAGTCTCTGCAGGACAGTGGCTCTGCCATGATGGCCAACGCAAACCACCTGCAGTGGGCAGGGCGGTGGGAGGCAGTGGCAGATGGCCTGTGCCCCATCTGCCTGAACAATATCCTTGATGCAGCCTACATTGACATCTGCTTCCATGCCTTTTGCTTCGGCTGCATCCAGCGGTGGGCTGCCACCAGAGCTGTGTGCCCTCTTTGCAGGCGGCCCTTCAGCAACATCCTGCACACAGTGAGGGCGGATGATGACTACGGGCAGTACGTGGTCGGCTCGTCCACCCGCCAGCAGAGGACCGTGGCCAGGCAGAGGGTGCGCAGCAGATCCCCTCAGCGGTGCTACCACCTGTGCCCAAGGCCCAGCAACGAGTCCACCACTGGGAGAAGGAGACCTGTGAGGAGGGACAGAGCAGTGTCAGGGGATGCAGCTCCAAGGACCTCTGATGCCTCCGCTACGCAGGCTGCAGGAGAGTGCCTGGCCAGCCTGTTGGAGCAACCTGTTCGCTTTGACATACTGGTGCTGAGGGCATGGCTGATCAGCTTCATTAACGCTGAATAAACATCCAGAAGCTGTTCAGAGCCTGTGTCTGTCAAAACCAGAGCACAAGCCACTTCGAGCAATGCTTTATAGCAGGGTCTCAACAGTGTAGGAAAGCAAAAGGGGAGGATGTCTTGGGAGTGCTGTGAACTTCCTTAGTGTCAATGCTGCAACAAAGCCCCTTTCTCTTACACTCTCCCAGTGTCCACCTTCCAAGCACTGGAGCAAGGCTGTCCAAGGCCCTTGGCTATCAGCTGGGCTGCTGTCCTCAAGCAAAGTCAGATGCCATGGACAGAAACCATGCTGACAGCCTGCTCCCTGCTGGGGCCTCGTGCCGGCACCTCGGCACTCAAACGGCCCCTGTCATCCTCCAGTCACAGCCCTCTGAGTCTTTCTTGGCTCTTCTCTACCACAGCAGACTGAGTCCTCCAGCCTCAAATCCTGCGGCCATGGCTAGGTGGCAGGAGGGGGCTGTTCTTCTCTAGGCAGCCTGTCCCCAGAAGAGAAGAGCCCCCACAAAAGGCATTGCAGGGGAATGAGGCCCCTCCGTTGGTGTGCACACCTTGGACTCTGTTGGGACAGCAAAACTCCAAACCCCAACCCTCCTGTGATTTTGGGAGCAATCCAAAAGCAGACTGCCATTAAAGCAAAGCACATTTGTGCCATGGGCTGCTTCCCCACTGCATTTGGTTTGTGTAGCAGTGGGAGCTACAGCGGTGGCTTCTGCGAGAAGCTGCTAGAAGTCTCCCCTGTGTCCAGTGGACCCATCTGTCTTCAGAGTGGACCCACCACTGGTCAGGGCTGAGCCAATTGGCTATGATGATAACACCTCAGTGGTAACATATTTAAGAAGGGGAAAATAAAACAGAATTGTGGGCAGAGAGGAGGAGGCATCGGCCTTGTTGTCCTTGCCCTCTGGCCTCCCAGCAGGTGGCTGTGTGGGTGTGGCCCAGCCCAAACCTGCCAGGCCCAGCTGAGAGAAAAGAGAGGAGAGGAGAAGAGAGGAGATGTAAGAGAAAATGTGAGCCGTCTGCCAGAGTCCAGTTGCTAGCAGATTCTTTTTTTGAGGAGCACCTGGAAATGCCAAGGTCAGTGAAGAAGGAGGGGAAGGAATAATGCAGCTCCTGGCCAAAATTTCCCTCCAGCCCGTGGTGCAGCCCATGGTGAAGCAGGCTGTCCCCCTGCAGCCCATGGAGGCCCATGGTGGAGCAGAGATCCACCTGCAGCCTGGGGAGGACACCACGCCGGGGCAGGTGGATGTTTGAAGGATGCTGTGGATCATGGACAGCCTGTGCTGGGGCAGCCTTTCCCTGGGGAACTGCATCCTCTGGAAAAGGACCCATGTTGAGCAGTTTCTGAAGAACTGCAGCCTGTGAGAAGGACCCCACACTGGAGCAGAGGAAGAAATCTCCAGGAGGAAGGAGCAGCAGAAACAATGGGTGATGCACAGACCACAGTTCCCATTCCCTGTCCCCACTGTGCCGCTCGGTGGGAGGACAACGTGTTCTAGTCAGGAATGAAGTGAAGCCTGGGAAGAGGGGATGGGTGGGTGGAAGATGTTCTTAAGATCTGATTTTGTCTCTTTTTGTCCTACTTTGGTTTGCTTTTTAATAAATTGAATGAGTTTTCCCCAAATCAAGTCTGTTTTGCTTGTGATGATAACTCCTGAATTATCTCTCCCTGTCTTTACCTAGACACTCAAGCCTTTTGTTATATTTTTGTTTTATTTGTTATATTTTCTCTCCCCAGTTCCCGTGGGGAGAGTTAGTGAGCAGCTGTGTGGTGATTTGCTGCTGGGTGATGCTAAACCACAACAGAGGCCACTTGATGTTTTAGGGTTATGTCCTGTAGTCCACACTGAGGAATGCTTTCACTAGTTATTTGAGCTTGTATGATCCCATGCCTTCTCGCATAAAATGGCCTGACATCAAGAGATTTAAAGTCCTGGTGTAACATTTCTCCCATCGCACAGTGAAGAACTGTGCTACTGTTCTTCATGAAGCCAACAGAGGCATAAGAGCAGAGGAACATGAAAAAGGACAGGAACAGAGATCTGCTACCTTCCTCTGCCTACTACAGCAGTGGTGAACTGCGGATGCCAGCAATTAGTTTATTATCAGTATAGATTTTGGATGCCATCAAGGACAAATGGTCTTCAGTGCTACTTTAAGTATGTTTCGCACTGGACAACAGAAAGACCATGGATGGTCTGAGTTATGATTTATTCTTCCTAGCAGAATAATAATCTGTGCATTAATGTTTATATACAGATTCACTTGCTAGCTGACTTCATGACATTACTTACAACCACAGGAAAATACTCAAATTAAACTTGAGCCCATCAGAACAGTAAAGTATGACATGGGCCAAGAGCACTTACTTGCCTAAGACTTATACCAGTGAGCTAGCAAAGGATGGAGACACCAAATTTGGCATTTCCAGAGTGTGACAGGCCAGTTAGAAACCTGTAAAGGGAAATTATGTCTCCAAGTGTGGATAAAAGCTAGGGCTGCTTAGGTCTAGAGTCTAGATTTTGTCCAAAATTAGTCTAAATCTGGTAGACCTGTATTTCAAGTGACATACAATGCTTTGATACTTTAGTGTGTTAAAAACATAGTCAGAATATTATTCTGGGACATAAAGAGAAACAAGTATAAGTAAAATTAAAATATATGAAAAATTATTGTGGAGAGAATGAATGATAACTGCATATTTCACAGAAAAATGCAAGGAAAGTTCTCAGCTGGAGTTTGACTTTGTGGTTTACAAGCACATATATATATTTTTTTTTTAATTTAAAGCAGGAGGAGTTTTGGTTTCTTTATTTTATTTTATTTTATTTTTTTTTCCTGGTAAGGAGACCCAGACTTTTATTGGAACAGATGCTGTTTAAAGTCCAGTGCAGCTCTCCCTGAAGTAAGCAGAAATGGTTCCACTATGTTAGATCAGGTCAAGAAACAGCAGGAAAGTTTCTCCATTCAGGTGTAACAGAAGTCTCCTGATCCTCAGGAAAAGAACCAGAGACTCAAGCACATTCTATATAAATAATAAAAAGTAAGAGGTTTTTTTTTCTAAAAATGGCAATACAACAATATTAATAGAAATTTGAGTGGATAATACTGACAGCTTCTAAAATGCAACAGGCCTGTTCTTTTGTTAGGGAGGAGGATTTACTAATCTTTACTGTTAAACTCATAACTAGAAGTTTAATAGGATAAGACGAATTTCAAAAAAAAAAGGACAGTTCTTGTTGAAGAGTCACTTGCACAACTGGTGGGAGTTGTTTGGTGAAATTCTGTTTCTTGTGATTAATTTGTTCATTGGCACCTGATGACAGATCTGACCACCATGTATAGACAATTTTAAAAGGAAAGTGGCAAGCCACAGCACTCCTGTAGTGTCACAACTTGTGTGTGAGCTGGGGAGGGAAAATAAAAAAATAGTTGAATGTTTGAGCTCAGGGCAAATATCTGAGTGTTGTAGAAACCAGAATTACTTTGTAAGAAAAAAATACTTATTGCAAAAGTTGAGTTTATGCAGTTATGCCTGAAATGTCTGTTGGAAACATTTCACATAAAATCCATGCTGTTTGAGGATACAAACCTTACAAAAGCATTTTACACATCCAACCAAATGAGTTTTTAGCAGGTAGGTTCTGTGTAATGTAGACTGTATGTCAACAGGCAGATGTCTGAAGTAATGAAAACATTCTGGATACATATGTGTTGTAGTTATAATAAATAAGAGTGATAAAGTTTGTTATTACATGCCAAGCCCCTATTCCAGTATAAGTTTCCAACAAAAAGTGTGTGGGAATAATCAAACCATAAGAACATTTAATTTTTACAATAACTTTATTTCAATAAAACAGCTTACAAGTGCTCTGCACGAGAACAGATATTTACTACATATTGGTGCTGAATAAATATTTAATACAGATCTCCTCACACATTCATGAAAATGGCTTCCATCCTTGCTTAGTCCGTTTGTCATGATATAATTAATACCTGTTGCCTTGCAGTCTTTACAGGAAAACCACTTTGTTACTTTTTTAAGGTTGTGTATCATCAGAGCATCAGAGCAGTTGTGTATCATCAGACTGAGATATAGATTTGTGTTCCTGTAAGGTTTCCATTAGTTTTTATTTGAATTACAGCCACATGCAGTTGTGATGGGAAAAACTGGAATCCTGTTGTCCAGCCCTGGTCATGTATCAGCACAAAATGGAATCCTCACCTCAGCACTAAAGAAGAGGAGACAGAGGGCTGCCCAAGCTTTTGGTTCCTCCAAAAGATTGAGCACATGGGCTGTGGGGAGAAAAGGGGTCATCCTAGACCTTGTGTTATACAATTTTTGCCTTCTACCTCCCTACCTACTTATAGAGGTTGGAGAATGACCTTGGAGTCTTTCATCCTCTTGAGGAACAGCGATGTTATGGGCTCATCACCCTAGTCATGATGCAGCCGGCTCTGATTTCAATTCTGAGAGAGCACATAGCAACCGCTCTTCACTGGAGATTTACCCGAGAAATGGCATCATCCTTTTGGTCTGCAAGTATCACCTAGTCTTATCACTTCATCAGAATAAAATAATAAAGCTGTTTCTTTCCACACAGATGGCAGATTTCTTTTAAGGTTTAGAATAATTACAAAGAAATTTTGACCAATGTCTTCATGTCAAAGCATTTATAATGATGGCACTTATGACACACTTCAAATCCTACCTCAGCTGAACGTTCATCTCTATTGCAGTAATTTCTGTGAGCAGCTATCCCAGTCACAACAAATATTCACTACACAACAGGTAGGATCTAAAAGAGAGGAAAGGTGTGGAGCAGAAAAATAGTTCTGGGAGGGATCTACAGGTGTCATAAGCAGTCCTCATCACAAAAACAACCCACAGGGGTTGTATTTTTGCAAAGGACACTGAAACTCTGTAATGCTGATAAAGTCTCTTTTGTATTTTGTAGAGAAGGAGACAGAGACATGTTACAGAAGAAAAAGATCATGGGCTTCCTTTATAAAACTTTTCCAGAAATGTGTCCCCCTGTTCATGTGCAGCATTGCCATCTCATCCATTGCCTCTCCTGGAAAGGCTGAAGAAGAGATTGCAGCCAGTCCTCTCTTCTGAGGGTCAGCCGGTAAATAATGAAGTCAAATTTTGGCTTGCTAACTAACTGAATTACCCCAAGGGGAAAGTTTTAGTTACGTTTTTAAAAGAAAGCAAATATTTCTTTGGTGAGGCAGATTTGGATCTCCTGACTCTTTAAAATTGCTTTCTCCCTGGGCTGCTGCATTTGTAACTCACTGTATCCCCTTCCATTCTTAATCTAAGTATAATAACCTGTCTCTCAGCCCCAAATAATAATCCAAAAAACACACCAGCCTCCCCTCACTCCTCAGTCTGGGATAGGAAGCAGTAAGCTAGTACAAATAATAGTGACTTTCTCTTCTGCTGCCCCTCCCATGCAGGTAAATTCTGACTATAATTATTAACTTAATATAATTCAAACCTTAGAGCTGCCAGCTAAACTCCCAAATTAATCATCCCTCTGAACTGTGTTCACACTCTAAATCTTATGCACAACTCAGTCTTCTTACTGGACTTAAAAATAAGACTTTAACCTACTCCCTGGGATATCATTCGATTGGCATCACTGGGGCTATAATTTCACAAGGGTATCTCAAAATTTCAGCACAGTAACCCAAAACTCTTAACCTCAATTCAGCCTTGAACCTGATCCCCAACCTAAACCTGAACCAGAGCAGCAATTTGGCATAGCCTTTTTGACCTACCACTGATTACAGGCATTTCCGACGGTAGTCTCTCCTCTCTCTCTCCCCCTCTTTAACACATCCACAGGCACACTCTTCCTCCCTCTCTCACCCTTTACCACTAATAGAAAAAGTTAAAGTCAGTTGGGGAAGGGATTTTACTGTGTCAAAGTTCTCCTGAACTGGGATTAAAGAAGGGGTTTTTATTCTTTCTCTGGAAAGAGAATATGTTATAGGGAAAAACATGTTGCAAGGAAAGAATATGTTATAAGGAAAAAAAAAAGTTGGACTTCATTGGTTTTCTTCCATTTTTTGGAGTACTTTAAACTGCTGGTTTTGGAGTGTCTTTCATCTGTTTTTCCTAAATGCCTGCAGAAATGCCCCTTAGCTTATACATACTCCTAACTTTATCCTTCTGTACGTTGATAAGATTAGGATAGCACTCTGAAAACAAATCAATAAATGATGTCTTTTTCTTGTTACAGGATTCCCAGAGGCTGCTAATGAGAGCTTGATGTATCAGACAACTTCTGAACTTGACTGGAAATTATTTGGAAATTTAGATCTAGGTCCTGAGAGGTACTTTGTACTTTAGTCCTGTTGAAGTTTAAATAGAGTGCATATAACAGTTTTGGAACCACATCCCGAGATTAGAAAATTTATGGAAGGGAACGACAGTAGAAAGTACTCATTCTCTCTGTCTATTTTGTACTATTGTTGAAAAATATCTGAATCCAATGAGGTGCTTTCTTAATTTAAAGTCTTAGTATATAATTTTTGGAAAAAATCTTAATTAAAAAAAACCTATGACTTTTAAGAAAAATGATATACATATGTAAATATAGACAGACTTACTGTTTCAAGAATTGCAATGACAATGCAAAGAAGGAAAAAGCATTGAAAATACAGTAAGATGATGCACCAGAAAGAAAAAATTGCAAACCTGAAGGTATTAGGTGTTTATATAAGATTGATACAGTAAGTATAGCAATACCTCTTGTATATCAGCATGCAGCATTGCCTTGGCAGTTGGTCCTAGCTTAAATAACTTCCCTCAAGGAAGATCAAAGTTGTTTCTTTACTGAATGTTTCCATAAAAAAAATAAAACAAACTGAAATCCATTCAGCCCCTGTTACACTTATGAGAGATAAATCATGTAGGAAAGCAGGGAATCGTCTGTCCACATCCTTTTCCAGATAAGCCATCCTGAATTCTGCGTAGGACAGCTGGCTGCCTGATAGGGCACACAATTTTCAGCCTGCAGATCTGCCTCCCCCAGCTTTGTTGTGAGCGCAGACAATCACGTGATCTAGTTTTCAAAGATTAATGTTCCTGACCCCTTTTTAAAATCACACACACCTCGATTTTAATCAAATAGAAATTAGCACTCCCACATCCTAATTTCTGTATGAATAAGCTTCCCCTCTTCAATAAGTCCTGGCTGTTTATGAAGTGCTGCATTTGGCTCCTCACTGCTGCTGTAAAGATACCTTGAGCTGAGGTTTAATTTAATGTACAACAACTCTCACTAAAGGAAGCTGGTTCACACTTAGAGTTGCTACAGTACAAGAACTCATAAACACAGTGCCAGTTGTACCTTGCAAGTGGAGTTTTCTGCATATCCCTGTTAGGCTATTAAGTGCAGGGAGCAGAAGTTAGGTTTTTTGTTACAGTAAAAAAAAAGTTAAAAATTAACTATTAGAAAAAAAGTTTAACTATTAGAAATCAGTTTAAAAATGATATTAATTCTTTGGCCATTGAAGAGTGATCAGACTAAGCAGTAGCAGAGCTATGTGGCCCCATGCTCACCATGTGATAAAATCTGTAATCTCTGCTACTGTATTTTAGATGAGTAACTATCATAGTTAAAATTATATCAAGTAGTGTCCACTGTGATACAGAGAACTCTTCACTAGGAACTGATGGAGAAGTCTAGGACCATCAGGTTACCAACGAGTTATCAGATGGTAACAACTCTCAGCTTCACTAACTCAAAAATCTCATGGAAATCTATCAGTTTTGGATGATTCCCCCAGAATCATGGTGAGGATAATGAGGAGTGCAGTATTTCAGCTGTCCCAAGAGTAAAAAAAATAATCTTAGTCTAGATGCAAGTGGATTCAAACCTCGTGAAGCCAATGCAAAGCATTGCCTCAGCTAGTCCTGCTTTCCAGGCAGTTTAGCCCTGGGATCTAAAGCTGGCAGCACTGTGGGGAGGGAGCACAGAATCCCTGACCCTTTGATTGCTCTCCTGTTCCCTCTGGCTTGGTCTCCCCCACCTCCAGCCTCCTGCCTTCCTCTCCACAAAGCAGCTGGGCTCCCCAAGGGAAGGTATCTGGCTACAGGATCCCGTGGCCCTCTAGATCCCTCAAGGAAAGCCAGCTCAGCCACAGCACACCTATTCCCAGAGCATGTGCTGTGAAGATTGGGCCAGCAGCTACCACCACAGCTACATCTTGTTAAGGAGGAGGAGTGTGACTTGGTCACTGTGCTACTGGTGAGCTTTAGAAGCGCTCTGAGCCTGCCTGCCAGGTCAGGTCTCTGCCAAAGACAGTGGCCAGGTGCCACTTTGGCTTGCGTAGGACACAGAGTGGGCAAACAGGTGCTGAGCACACACTGGCCCAGTAGGAGCAGGTTTGCAGAGGCTAGCGCTCATTTTCCTGGAGGCCCTGCAGCCCAGAACAGGCTTAAGTGGAGGTATTCTGCAGCTGAAGGAGCAGGTATGTTCTGTGTTGGCATTTTTAACTCCAGCTGTTAATGCCACTTAATTACCATTTTTAGCACACCAGCTCACTCTCTGTGGATGTGATGGACATTTTGACATTTCTTCTCCTTTCTTGGTTTTTCTGCTTTGCTAGTGCGTTTATACACAGGCCCCCTTCCTTTTTTATTTAAAATGTCTAGAACTTGGGTAAAAATTAAGCTTGATGCTTACTCCTGCTGCAATAAGAGCACACAGAAGCCCTGAGAGTCATAAAACTCAAGGCACAGAAAAAAACCAAAGTAAAATAAAGAGACACAAGAGATGTTAAAAAAACCCAAGCTATTTCTGGACCTAGGGAGTTCTTATGTTGAAGCCAGTTGCAGAGTCATCAAAGCACAGGTGCATACCACATGACCAGGTGATAATAAAACAACCCTAGAACGTGATCTTGAGGAGCCTGACGATGGTTTGTCTCTGTAATACATCCATCCCAAGGTGCACTTGTACATCTGTTTCATATTTAGGATTTTTTTTTTAATTTTTACTAGTAGCTTTAAAGAAAGTCAAGCAGATGAATATCTACATTTAGAAGACCATATGTTAACAAGGGACTGTGAGGTGACATGACAAGGTTGGTGAAGCATGTTTACCATACACAAAAATGCTGAGCAGCATAAGAGGTTTATAAATGAATGGAGACCCTTGAGTCATTGCAAGAAGAAAAGGTCTCAGACCCTACAGCCAGTCCTGAGGGTTTGGCAGACTAATTTGTGAGGTAACTTTACCAGTCACAAAGTACCTGAGTTAGGTAAACTCACTGCAACACTAGTAAAAACCAGCAATGTATTTTTTGCTGTGGAGGAGAGCACTGAGCAAAAGGGACACCTGCTTGCTGCTGTCTTACTGCTCCCACTTGACAGAAGTCATGCTGGAAGGAAGAGAAGTCAGGAGTGCAATAATTTCCCCTGCTAGAAAATATTTGTTGTATTCAAAGTAAAAAGCCAAGTGCTGGAGAAGAACTGAGCAGTTGGGCAGCCTCAGTTGTCAAATAAGTCAGAGATAGGAATGTCTAATTTCTCACTGAAACTAAATCTCTCCTGGGAGCATTGGTTTGAACTCAACTGTATGGTCTGATACATGGTAGACCATCTGAAATGTGAAAACCCAAGCTATTTCCACAAGCTTTCCAGAACCCATGTGTTCCAAAAAGCAACTTCTGTCCTTGCTCTGAACAACAAAAATGTGTGTAACATCTTTCATTTTGCAGGCCATCTCTATTTGATGTCAATTACTTTTCCATCAAGTTGATATACACCCTGCTTCAAGTAAGTCTTGCTTGTTTCATGGCGGGGTCATCCTTAATGCAAAACACTAACTTTGCTTAACATTGCAGATTAGATTGTACACAGCTCATCGCAGAATAAACCTGGTAGTGTGATCTGCTGCATGAAGAAGACAGTGGAGACATTTCCACAACAGTGACCTGTTAAATGCATAACTTCACTGACTAAGAGATCAGTCTGTTTAAGTTTTTTTTGTTTCTATTTTATTTTCTTTTACTCAATCTTTTGCAGGTGATGTGGAAAGGTTTTAAACACAGCTCCAGTGTTACGTTAGATGTCCTATTTTTTGGCCAGGAAAATACCTATTCTTTTGCATATTAGTCTGATGACATGTTTCTACTAATAATATCTCAAGTCTTCTGAAAGACATGTAAGAGTTTCATACTGACCATGAGTCTCCCAGTGGGACTCAGGAATTCTCAACTCTTCATCTTTTGCCCTGCACTAAGGAAATCTGGGCTGCTGAGTTAAAAGATCCTTCAAGTTACAATGAAAAAAATCCAGTTTGAAGATTTGTCTATAACCTGATGCCAAAGAAAAATTTCAAGTATAATGCAAAAGTAATGAAATTACATTTTTTGATGGCAATAGAAATAAACAAGGAACTAATAAAGAACTGACCACTTATAGATTATTGAAGGAAGTAATTATGATTTGAGTCCTTTGTAAAAAAAATTAGAATTATAAAAAATGTATCAGCTTTTTGAAAAAGAGAACCTCACAAACAGCTGTAAAGATTACAAGAGTTTTTAATTTCTTGCATTCCCTTTTCAGAGGAAATAAAATAAAAATATCAAGCACAGAGGAAAATGTATGAAATCTGTGTTAATTACGTGCCTAACTGGAGTGAAATAATTTCACCTAGCTATCGTGAAAGATGGATCAGCCTCACAGCCCTGACTCAAATGCTTTGCAACGAATATCTAGCTCTGTACACCCCGATTCCAAACTATTTCTCCAGTAAACTTTGATTGAACCATTTCTGCTTTACGTCTGAGCCTCTTATTGTGATTGTGCAGTTGTGGACCACATAGTGGTGGTAATTTTATAGGGAAATAGGAGAAGGCATTAGGAATTCTGCAGCAAAATAATTCGGAAAATTTTATGGTAAAAACCTCTGACATTGAGCGAGGACTTTCACTGGAATTTATCAGTTTTTGAGAAAATTTTTGTGACAAAGTATTTCTCAAGCTGAGGGAAGAATCTCTAATGAAGATCCTCCAAGAAGAATGATCCGTCCTAGAGTCTTACAAGAGTGTAACGAGTAATTTTCCTTCCCATCCATGATCTGGGCTAACCACCAGGTTATTGGTTAATTTAGGATGAATATAAGGACGTGGATATGGAAAGAACCAACTATAACATCAGATCCAGTCCTCCACCATGATGCATAACTACACACTACAAGTTAAATTTGGAAAATCCAAGGTCTTATTCTCAAGGTCATTACCTCCTTTGATCCACGACCCTCTTTCTAATATGTAGCAATAAAACGAGAAGTTGTACTAGGTGATGAAAGCCACAACTGCAATGATCCACAGAAAACGCAGGAAAGATCCCAAACTGCAATCATGATTCTCTTGTTGAATTGATTCCATGCTTCATAAATAAATAAGTATAACTTGGGTCATAGGAAGCTTGGCCTAAGTTTTGCGTAAGTTTAGCATTGATATCTTCCAGTACCTCAAGGGGCCCTACAAGAAAGACGGGGAGAGGCTGTTCAGTAGGGCCTGTTGTGACAGGACGAGGGGTAATGGTTTTAAAATAGAGAGGGGTAGATTTAGATTGGACATTAGGAAAAAATTTTTCACGATGAGAGTTGTAGAACACTGGAACAGGTTGCCCAGAGAGGTGGTGGATGCCCCATCCCTGGAAACATTCAAGGTCAGGCTGGATGGGGCTCTGAGCGACCTGATCTAGTGGGGGATGTCCCTGCTCCTTGCAGGGGGGTTGGACTAGATGACCTTTGAAGGTCCCTTCCAACCCTAACCATTCTATGATTCTATGATTCTATAAATCCAGCATGCTTAACAATCTTGCTGTCAAGGGTTATTTGGGAAAAGGGAGATGTCTTTGGGTTGTTGCTGGGATTTTTGATTGCAAAGGAAGTGGAGTGGAAAAGTAACTTTTGCCTAGTGACATTTTGTAAACTGCTTTCAGATGCCCCCGCCCCTCCCACAATGCCCTTCTGGCTCTGCTGGTTCCCTAAGGGAAGGCGATGCGGCACCGTCTACATCTGAGCAGATCCTCTCCATGAAAAAAGCCAGAAACTTGGATGACCATGTTCCTAGTTTGAAGAGGAAAAGAAAAGGTAGGTCTAAGTCCTCACAGAACCAACAAAGAAGGAGCAAGAGACTAGAAATTGGAATGGGAGAGAAAGCAAGGAGAGCTCAAAGACTGATGTGAAAGTCTGATCAGAAGGGACATAGCTCAGCATTAGAAAATGGGGGAACCAGTTGCAATTACAGAGCACAGAGGCAGATGGGGCCTGAAAAAGTGTCCTGCTGAACAGGGATGTGGTGGAATATCGTAGAGAGTTTAAAAAAAAAATAAAAAATAAGAACTGGAAGTCTATTTCTGACTAGCAGTGACTTTCACATGTCCTTCTTTCATCCTGTTGACTCTTACACGGTAATCTGACTCAGAAAACAGAAAGAGTGCATTGACCTTGAAAGAAAACAGTATTTTAAAATTTGTATCTAATGCCAAAGAATAAAGTGTTTCTCACGTCAGATGTTTTTTCAGAACAGTCCACTCCAGATTGCTTGCTGTTTTGGAACAGAACAATGAAGTTGTGTTTAAAACTATGGTTCCAAAACACTTACGACTGAGTGTGAGGGTGATTTCACATTACATGTAAGCCCGTGTGACTGCAGGTTGTCGTTGAAAGAGATTACTTCTGTCCTTCCCTTTATTTGAATCCCTCTATTGTGCACCTGCAGAGCAAGTCAGATGAGCTTGCTGAACCAGTTTACCTTTCATCCATGTAACTGGTAAATCCATCTCAAAGGATGGGCTGGAATGTATGACTGGAGGTAAAGAGAAGAAGCCACCTTGCCTCTTTGGGTGTAGATTTTTCAGATGCATTGCTTTAGCTGTAACATCAAACTGCACCTGTGATCATAGCTTTGGCTAAAGAGTGTCTTGTACTAACTTTTTAATTTACAGCTTAACGTACTTCCATTCTTCTCAAAATAGTGACTTTTCTTAGTAACTGACTCTACTGAAGTCATTTCACAAAATAGTGGGAATATATTTTGAAGAGAATGCATTTTAGAAGTAGCAAACTGATACTAATTTAACACTACCTACAGCTCTAAATTCTTAGATTTAAAACCAAATATACTTGGATCCTGATGAGTGAGAATATGTATTCTTGGGACCTGAAGGTGACTCTGTCTTATAGGTACTGTTACTGTGAGAATTGTAGGCTTTAAAAACACTTGTTCTGTTTAAAAATAATAAATCCTATTTGATGCCAGCATCTCTTAAAAACAGGAACTCAGTTTTTGGGAAATCTTTAAAGCTAAAGTAGTTAAACACAGACAGCTGTTGCAGTAAGACTTTTTTCCACTAATCTTAAGCCATTTTGAGGCTAAATATGACCATCACTTAAGGAAAAGTTTGAGAGAAGTCCACCAGGTTGTGGTGACGAATGCTTGAGCAATTTTGGGAGTGATTAACCAAAGCAGTTGTCTTACTAAGTCGTATAATGCAATTTTCCAATATGTGAAAGATTAGATAATCTTTGTGGATTGCTACATAAGATTTTGAGGTATTACTAAAATACAGAAAATGCAAGAGAGAATATGGAATGTTAATTTGTCATCTGTATTATGCTGTGATGCCAGTAAATGGAGATGGAGCATCCAGCCTATGCATGGAGTATGAACAAGAGCTGGTCTCACATCGAAGGCAGTGTATTGGGCTCTTGGATGCGTTGGAGCGCAATGAGAAGAGCAACGAAGATGCGGAGGAGGAAAGTGACTTGTCGGGAGAGGAAAAGGTAATGGCAATGGTGTAGCAAAATACTTGCTTATAAGTAAAAATCGTAAGCTCGAAGTCAAAATGAGTTTGGCGTTGATTTAAGAGTACCAGTTCAACCCTCTTTCAAGAAAAACGCACTGTAATTGACACTGGTAACTGCAAGTTCTCATAATTAAGCGTAATCAAAGGGTTTTTGTGCCATAGTCAACTAGATGACCAGCAGATACAGCTGGCCCATTGCTGCTGACCACATAGATTCCTGGAAGTTAACTGTGCTCTCTGGATAGCAAAGAACTCTCAAAGGAGTCGGTAGATACACAGTTCCTCCTGGGTGGAATCTGTGTCAGTGCTTGGTATGTGACTAGATACTGAGTTTTAAAAAAGGGGGGACAAGGGCTGGCTGTTTATCAATTAGAAATTGCACTTTCAGATTAAAATATTTTATTTGCCTCACAGAATGAGTGCTGCAGACTTCCAGAATATTTTATGTGAATCAAAAATCCAGTATTGCGTTAAGATCAACAAAGCATCATCTATGCTGTTCATTTTCTTTCCTCTTGGATTGGTATTTTTAATACATCAGCGATTAGGCTGTGGTGTTCTTGCTTTCCCAAAGTCTCCTGTTTGCAGTTGTTGGTGGGGTAGCTCCCTTACCTGGCTACCGTCAGCAGGAATATTAAACTGCTGGCTCGCAGTCTCGGTGTGGCTGTCAGCTAGCGTGGGGGCTCCAGGAATGCCTGCTCCAGCACATCTGAGCAGTTGGCTTAGGGCAAGAATGCCTAAGGGAAAGTGTGGAGGGAGCCAGCTTTCACTCTGAGTCTAGTACTGAGCTGGTTTTCGTAAGCCCTGGATTTGGACTGCTCATGAGGTTGGAGTATCCTCCGTCACTCTCCATCACAGTGTCTGTGTAACCTCTTTTCATTTATCAAGGTTATGCTGCACCCTTGTTCCCTAGATAATGGAAATTTAGCTGCTGTCATTCTGAAACAACTTGCTTGGGGTGAAAAAGGAGAAAAGAAACCTTTGTCATCTAAAAAAAAATAGTACAAGAAATAGTCTCTCAATCCGTTTAAAGAATGATTTGACAGTTCCCCTTACCAGTTTTCTTTGTGAGATATGCTGTATGGAAACTTGTGTTTCAGAAGCCTTATTTCTTCTGGATCATGCTATTCAAGGAGCTGCCTTTACATAGTCCAGGACTAAGATGATGTTTTTGGTTGTTTTTCTGGCTTATTGCATGTATCATAAATGTTTGACTTGCTACTTACATTCCAATTCTCCCTTCCATTACATGGTGGTTAAAAAAATATATTTAAATATGCACTTAAATCATGGTCAGGCTTGTCTGGAACTCTGTATCCTTTCGGTATCATGTGTGCACTGAAGTTTGTATTTCTGAGTATCAGCAACTGGCTCTACAGACTGGCAAATCTGAGGTTACTGGCTGAGGGGTTTGTTTATTTTTAGGGTGTTTTAGCTGTGGTTAGTTTGACTCTGAAGCTTTGTGATCTGAACAGACACACTGAGAAGTCACGGTGTATAGGGGCACTCTTGTCACACTGGTTCCTCTCACAAATGAGCAGCCCTGATCTGTGAATGATCGTCACGTACTTGCTATGAAATTCTTTTATTGGGCAAGAGCAAAGAAATAAATCACTTCATGTCTGTTGAGAAGGCAGGTACGTGTAGAAACCAGCTGGCAGTGTGGGGCTATCCTGCAGTTTCTTCTGTTGCTTAGGTGACTGTTTTTAATGTGGCTGATTCTGGCTTGATCTAATACTGGAGCCACTGCTATTAAGCAATTCCTCTCCTCTTGGTTATGCACATTCACTTCTCTTTTGGAGCTTTGTTATGCACCAATATTCCCAGTCACTGCAGAAAAGCACAATTTGTTACTGGGAGTGGGAGATGCTGAAGAGCTTGTCAAGGCACAGGTGTTTCTGCTACTGGCTTGTCCTGTCTGCTCTGGTATTTTCTCCAAGACTGCGTAGCCTTCCCTTCTCAGTAGCACTAGAAAAGCCTGATATCAATTTTCTTCAGAAGATAAGTACTTCCAGGCAGGAAAGCGAAGGGACACGTGACATATCAGTTACACGCAGGTATGTGTACACTCCCAGGGCTACACTTGGCTGTAAGTCCAGCTTTGCTTGGTCAGGAATCTGCACCCTCCAGATCAGCTTTGTCTTTAATTTCCTCTCTTTTGGTTTCTCTTTCTGACTTGTCCAGTAAGTGATTACCTTCTAGAAACGCGTGTGCGTCCCAGGCTCTGTTGCAATAATTCAGATTGACTTGTTTCACTTTCTTGAATGATGTCAAAAACTGGGTTAACAAGCTTTAATACTGGAAATGGCTACATTAAATGGGCAATAACGTTGAAAAGCATTTTTTTTACTTTTCTGCTTTTACTTTAATCTTCACAGGCACACCGTCTGTCAACACTTTCGCTTCAGTATGAGAAGAGGTTAGCAGATGAGCAGAAAGGAGGAAGGAAGAAAATAAAGCTAGTCAGCAATACAGTATGTGTGTTCATATTTCTGTGCCATCCCTTTGATCTGCAGACAGGTTTAATTTGAATTGGAAATTTCCAGACAGGCAGATGACTGATAGCAGAACAATTATGTTTTTTCTCCAAATTGTAAATATTCATCAGTGCACATCTGAAATCTACTGCTGTCATGCTGCTTCTCAAATCTAGACATCACAGACCCAATCAAGCACAGGTCCAGGTTAGGGCTAGTAGGTGAAAAAAAACTTGGTGCTTTGACTACCTTGTGGACACCTTCTCCCATTGACCAGGTGTGGTGGGTAGTTTCATTCTTTTTGGTTAGAATAGAATAGTTCAGTTGGAAGAGACCTACAAAGATAATTTCCAACTGCTGGTAGAGCCTCAATGGTAAACCTGACCAGTATTGTTCGTGTAAGCAATCGCATCCTAACCCAACCTGCGGTTGGTCATCGTGTGTTATGTTTGCAGTTGTGCATTATTATTTTGCACTGTCTCCAAACTCAGTTAGCTCATTATGCAGCTTATTGCTTAAGAGTCATGATAAATTCATGAGAATCCCCTGGGTGATTGTGTGTGACAGCAGTTGTCCAAGGTACTGCCCAAACTGGGTGCTGGCTGTCAGACTCCAGTTATCTAGCAACCGAAACTGGTAAAAGTAGTCACTGACGCTGATAATGTCCAAGGTGTGAGGAAGGGAGCAGGTTCATTGCAGAAGGTTGTGTTTTGGAGTTTGTTGCTGTCTGATATCATGATGAGTCAGCCCAGCCCTCAAGGTTTGGAGTAAATGTCATTTCTCTTAAGCCGCCTTAGAATAGAATTGTGCAATGAGATTTGGCTGCCTTTTCTAGGAATATTCCTCTGAAGCAGTCAGTTTTGTCAGCAGAGAAGATGAATGCTCACAGGTGTCAGAGGGATTAATGTTTTAAAATAAATATAATAATCATCTGGGGAAATTAACGATACACTTATGCCTCTGGATTGCTCCAGTGACACTGGCTTTTGTCATGAAGACAAAAGGGTCCAACAGCTTTTATGTTCAAAGCGCATAGCCCCTTTCACAAAGGAGGGGTCATTCTGAATCCATTTCAAGACCTTGCTGCTTGTGACTGTAGAACTATGTTTCCCAACAGGAGAGAGTAGTGTAGCTTGCTCATGTGTATAGTGCCTTCAAGAAATGTCATAGAGAAACCAAAATGCTTGAACACCTTCCGTTCTTTCTATCTCCTGCTTGAGAGACTTATGTTTTTCAGTTAATTGGATGTTTCCAGCAGGTAGGCCAATTAGATTTGTGTTTGTGGCACTGAAGCTGATTTGTTTTTTCAGGAAATAACACATGGATAAGGGGGTGACTACCACAATTGCAAGAGATAGTGACCTGTTAGTTGAAAGCATTCAATGTTCTATGTGCTGGCATAATTGTAGATCCATTGCTTCCACCTGAATTTGTGTGAGAGCAGTGCCTCAAGCCATGCTATTTACTGAAAAGTCTTCCTGTTTTCGCAGCAAGCCAATAAGAGAGCAGACGTGACGGAGCCAAAGAAGGCCCGAGCTACCTTGTACATCGCAACAGTGAAGGAGACCCTAAGCCAGCAGAACTATGATCTCTTCTCTAAGGCTCTTCAGCACTACAAGAAGACAGACGACTTCCATGCTATGTTATCTCAAATGAGCGCGCTCTTTATAGCGGATGAAAAAAAGCATATCTTGTTACGAGGTATGACGACTTCCCCAGTGTATTTATATGGGGTGACCTTTGTCTCTTTAAACAGGCTGGAGTATTTCAGAGGTGTTTCAGATTTGAGGCACAGATCAACCAGGACGATAATCATTAACGTTCGTCGCTTTGTAAACCCAGATCACACAGAAAATCTTCTCAATCTAATTAGCATGTGTTAGCTTGCATCTTGACAGGCCTGAAAAAAAAAAAAATCACATCCCGTGGAATCTTGTGTTGTTTTAAACTATGCCTAAAAGATTTAGGAGATAAGTCCGAGGCGGTTGTGTGAGTGGGATAGGTGCATTCACAAGGGTTCAGGGTTAAAGCAGTATATAGTAGACAGAATATTGAGATAAACTTTCTGTTTAAATAATGGTGAATATAAAGCAAGTAATCTGGGCAAGCGTGGATACTTTACTGATTTAGCTAGTAAATTCTTGGCTTTTAACAACTGTGACAGGAACTGGAGTCCCACCAACATTTCTTCTAGTTTAATAGTGTTTTATCTGTGAATCTTCATTTTCCTCTCAACTTGTGGGCAAATGGGCAGACTTTTCTGTGACTTTTTTCATCTACTAAAATAAAAAAAAAAGCATTGTTACATGTCTTGTAAATTGTTTAAGGTTAATTTTAAGGTTAAGGAATGGGGAAGGTCAGTGTGAGCGCTTAGTAGCCACAGTCTGTTTCCCAATTTGCTGATCTTACTACACAAATAAGAAGATACTTGATCACCAGATTAAGGCCGAAGTCTAATTTTCAGAAGTGACAGACACCTGAAACCTGACGTTCATTTGACTTTTAGACTTTTGGTTGGCAATAATTTTATGGTACGTAAGATAAGGTGTAAAGTTAACAGTATATCAGTTATTCAAAGTATCAGCCTAGCAGATACTTGGACCCAAGGCTTATGAGGTAGCTCATGCCTTTTGCTGCAAGTACCTGGGAGAGGTGTGCTACTTCATATTTACAGTGAAAAAAATTACAGTTGTGACCTACTGGCAATAATATTGCTGGAGGTTTGCATGATAGCTGACGTTTGTTTAACTTATGCTTATTGTATTAAATACTAGATAATGATATTTAGATTTTAAGTTATTTAGCTGCACTTTATCTTCATGTTCCCTAACCTAGAAGTCCTGCCATTGTAGGTTTCTGTGGCATTTATTACCTGCTGTGGACTGATTTATTTATGTATTTATTTATTTATTCTTCCCCTCACCCCCTGCTCTTCTTTCCTCTCTCTAATGAAAGAATTTTACCAGTTTGTTCGACCTCAACATAAAAAGCAGTTTGATGAAGCATGTTGCAATCTGACTGGAGTAGGCTGTGGCTACAAACCTGAGCACAGCCTCCTGCGGGAAGAGAGAGAGATATTAGCCAAGAAAACAGGTGAGGAGCTTGTTTCGGCACTGTGCAGGCAGTTGTATGGTTTGATGGGCATTACATGTAGAAATGCAAGGATGAAAGGCAATTTAGTTTAGTTTAATCAATACTGAGCTAAGTCTCCACGCTGCATGATCCTGTTGCCTGCCTTCCCGTGAGCATAGGCAGATGCCTGAGCATTAGTTACTGCATGCAGTAGTAGCGATGCAGTTTTATTTCAAAAGGGGATTTTACGGATCTATTTAAGTTGTGAATCTAGTCTGTGGATTTAAATGTGTGTGTCATCTTTGCTAGCCACATTTTCCACCAGAATTGTGAACAGAGGGTAATCATGTCCTCACGGAGCTTGTGAAATCTTTGAAACCCTGGAACGATAAAGTCCCAAAAAACCCAGAGTGTTAGCACATCCCCTCTTGTCTACATCTTCAGATGTTTTCAGTGTAGAATGGCATACTTTGAAATGCACCATCCTATGTTACTTTTTCCCTAAGTTCACTGTTAAACAACTGGTTTGATTTAACAGAAGAGAAACAGAGTCAGCAGAAAACTGCGTTCTCCAAGGACTCGTGTGCTCAGCTAAACCCTGGGCTCCACTTGAACTGTGGAGGATCGCACTTGACAACAGGACTGAATATTGCAGGTACCCTTTATGTTAAATAAAAACACAGCCCAGGGTAATACATGTTACGTCTTATTTTGTCGCTGACTGTAAATTCCCCTGGTGGGAACCAATGTTTTTTGTGTTCGCCTAGCACAGTGGCTCACTACCTGTAGGTAGGAGTGATGGTGATTCAGAATTTTCAGCAAGGATTGTGCAAAATGAAACACAAAAGCCAGTAAATTAAATCAAGGCAGATATGAAAGAAACCAACTGAAACCAAAAGTTTACAGTAGAGACTGACCTGGCATGTGTCAGTGGGGGAAGAGGTGAGTGGAGCACAACGTTGCTGAGCTTCCTGTTTCTCCAGGGTCCATGAAAGAGAACCATCTAAGGAACGTGGTTTTAGGTTAGGTCAACATGAATCCAGGTATGAATTAAAAAAACATTCCTCTTTTGTTGTTTGCAATGTATACACCTCTCGTGTGGGCAGCGTCTTCTTTGTGCAGAAATGGAGACTAGCAAATGTATTTGCGCAATTGCACGTAATCTCTGTATGCATCTGCCTCGTCTCCTGCTGTCCAGTATTTATCTTTGAAGTCAAAGGCTCCGTTATTATTTGATTACAGGTCTTCCTGAGAACAGCTGGGAATTTTTTGTATTTCTCACAAGGAAGTGAGTAGGATAGTTGGACAGCTTAGAAGTCTTTCTGTAGCGGATAAAGAATAGTCAAAGGCTAATCCTTTCTTTTTTTTTTTAAAAAAAAAAAAAGCCAATGTTTCCTGGAAGGCTTTAAAAGCTTTTAATATATGAAGGCATGCTGTTTCTCTTGATTTGTGTTCCTGTTTTGTTTTGTATTTGAAGAACATTTGAACAAAACAGAATCTTGGTAATTATTTTGTCC
The DNA here is from genome assembly GCA_011801015.1 of Ardeotis arabs. Taxonomy (NCBI): domain Eukaryota; kingdom Metazoa; phylum Chordata; class Aves; order Otidiformes; family Otididae; genus Ardeotis; species Ardeotis arabs. The sequence continues at coordinate 155,172 of JAAGAY010147911.1, forward strand.
TGAGGTCCATGAGATTGGTTTTCACAGAAACTTGTTTCTGCTAAAGGTCATTAAGAAAGTAATAGCAATAAATGCATATATTATTTCCACTGCTCACTCCTTAGGTGGAGTATGCTCCTGTGAAAGTGTCAGAAAGTGGTATGATATGCAATAAAAGATACTGATTATAAGTTCACACCCATGGTTTTCCCCTTTCAGGAAACTGAACTAAGCCCATCTTCTGAAAATTCATTATCATCTTTAAGTTCTTTAAAAGTTCTTTAGTGGAGAATAAAGATCTAAATACCAAAATATGTGGCTAGTTAATTTAAACCAGTTTCTTACCATATGCTTCATCCATATTTGCATGTGTGTAATATGCAAAACAGAGCGCTTTTCCTCTAGAACGTATCAGAAATCGAAGACTGGCATTTTGAACGGATGTCCACTCGGAGTTTGGCAGGACATCCACAGCTGCTCCTGCCTTCTCTTGTACTCCTACATAGCACAAGAGCAATCTTATGTGTTATTTCAGGCTAGTTATCCTTTTTTGACATTGTTTTCTTGTTGGAAAACACGCATACCTCTTCTTTTTTTAATAAGGGGTGATAATTCTATTTTTTAAAATTGCTCTCCGCAGTTTACTTGCCCATTTGTTGGTTCAGCCACCCGTTTAAATTGCTTCTAACTCCTTCAGCTTAGCACAAAACCTGATTTATTGCTGCCTCCATGCAGTGTCTTCTGTCACATTTTTCTGATTTCCTAGTGAACATATGACCTATTTCTCCATTTAAAAGATCAAAAAACCTCCAGAAGATGCTAAAAGCAATCCCCAGAATTGATTTGCTCACTTGCCATTTGCAGGAGCAGGTCTTGGCTCGCCCGAGGCCGTGCTGGAGGGAGGTGTGTGACTGTGCAGGCAGACTTGGCTTTTTACCACTTTGAAGTAGTCCAGGCACCCCCTTCTGAATGAAAAGAGGAGTCGTACAAAAGGAGTGACCTCTTTGTCTCTGTTCCTCCCCAAGCCCTGCTCATGTGTGTTCTTTGTCTCCCAGGGCAAAATGCCAGTCAAGCTCCAAGGAAAGAGGTTGAAAAAGCTTCCAGCTCTAGGAAAGATCCCCACCAGGTCCTCAGGGCTGCCTATCTCAACGACGTGAAAAGGGCTTTGAACAAAAGCACCTATGGCCGTTTCCATGAAGCATTGTTAGCTTACAAGAAGACAGATAACTACGATGCTATGATATCAGTGATAGCGGCCCTCACTACTGAGAGGCCAGAAGACTTTCATCTCCTACGAAGTAAGGCTTTTTTTTTTAATCATTTTTATTTGGTTGAAAAGAAGATGTAGGTGCTGTGATCTCATGCGAGCAATAACCTTTCACTGGTCGTTAGTTTGCAAATTCTCCACTTTTAGGATAAACTTTGGTAAACTTCACCTCTCCCAGCTTCTGGTTTAGCCAGCTAGGTAAATGGAGCAGCAGGAAAGATGTGTTAAATAAGTGTCAGTTAGAGAACAAAGAATGTCAAGATTATAAAATGTTATCTCTGTTCAGTTAAAAACTGTCCATTAAAAATGTTAGGTAAGACCTCAGTAATTCCAGTCCTGACCTTCAGTCAAGCTAACTTCAGTCCAATTATTTCATTACCGTTTTTCTCCTCAACAAGTGATTGCTCTTCAGAAAAGACAGTGCTGACTACTGAACTGACTCAGGTTTGTTCTCATGACCATTGATTGCTATACTGGTGCTGAGCTCTTAGATCACTTCCAGGTTTTGGGATAAGCAGTCACACTTTTGATTCACTGTTCTTCTACAGAGCTTCACCTGGGAGTAGTTGTGGAGCTGGGTCGTAATTTATATCTTTATCATTCATAATAGCCTTCTAGAAGGTTCAAGCTGATATTTATTTTCTCAGAAGTGGTTTGTTTTGGTTTTTTTCCTTTCGTGAGTTTAATGATGAAAGGATTTAGGAAGCTACAAGTTTTCAAAATCTGAAATGAGACTTTATTGTTTAAAAAATAGAAAGAGGAGGAAGGATTATATGCTGGTATTGATTGCCTTGATGGAGACATCTTGTCTTGTGCTGCGTCACACCCCAGTTCCACCTTCTCCCATGTCTCTGGTGTGAAGTCCTCTGCAGGAAATGATGCATATGGTGTGTGCTGGGAAATGCCGATGTAGTTTCATTTGTTGTCTTTAGGAGCTAACAATAAGTATTCAATTGACCTTGAATAGATGTCATAGTATCCAGATTTTTAGAAAATATTTTTTCTAGTGCATTAACTAAACGGATGAGTCTTGACAGTGGGAGGGAAATGAACTGTCGCACTGTGAGTCATAATCTCCCCCTGAGCATTATTTCTCATGGAGTGAGTATCCTTACTGAGCAAATGCTTTGACCTCAAAGGACTTTGTGGTAGAATTGTCTGTGCTTGACAGTAAGTCGTAATTGGGATTTTTTAGAATTTCTCTGTGTGTGTGTCAATCCTTGTCAACCAAACAGTAACAAGAAATTTCCTTTTTAAGAAAGTGAGTTTCAGATGTTGTGTATATACCTGGTTTTGCTAGGTCAATTGTCAGGTGAAGGGTGGGATCGGGTATTTATGCTTAGTTGTAGAGAATGGAAGAATCTGGGGGTAAGTTGAGATCGTTTCCAATACCAAATACTCATTTGTCTTGTGGCAAGGAAAACTCCATAAATATAAAATCAACAAGAACCATCAAGTGTTCCACCAACCTGAAGATACTCTGAGGAATATGGCTGATATTGTTCAGTTTCCAAGGAACTTCTCCCCTCCCAAGCAAGGAGTCTTCCGTGTTCAGGCGTTTATTTTCCTATGCATTTGACCGTGTTTTCTTTTGGACAGGATTTTACATGTTTGTGCGCCCTCATCACAAAGAGCGGTTCAAACAAGCGTGTAAAGATTTGACTGGAATGGCCTGTGGTGAGGGAGAGAAGCAACTGCCACAGCAGGTGCAAGGTGCGGGGAACCCTCTGAGTTTGGAGAGCTGGCGCACTAAAGAAGAAGACAGCGATGCACAAGGTTGGGAATGAACATTTGTATGAAGCTTAGAATCTTTATTTTCATGATTGGGTAGTGTTCAACAGCCTCCCTGCACTAGGTGTATACAGGAAGATCAAAGCAATTGGCAGTATCCAAACTGAGTTAAAAAATTAGAAGATAGAAGGCAGCGTGAGATGGAGAGGTGCAAGGAAACAAGAAGAAAATTAGTTACAGTGCTGCTATCTTTAAACTGTTAAATGGGTTATGGGTGAAGGCAGAATTTTTGCACGAAGTGGGTTGGGAGCAGGAGTGGATCAAGATCAACTCTGGAAAGAATTTCCTCAGAACTATTTCAATATAAATGGTCCCTTTCAGTAATAATGCATGTGTTATCAGAAACGTCTGTTACCAAGTAGTATGGCATAAAAAAAATAGTGATTCAAAAAATTTTTCGTCTTATACAATGAGAACTTACTGGACTTACTGCTAATTGTGTTTTGTGGAGCCTGTGTATTGCCTTATACTGTTTGGTATGCTGTGGTTTTGGGTTTTGTTTTTTTTTTTAATGACCAGATGCAGTCACTTCTAAGGGTGAGGTGCCAGAGAAAATTCAAAGGAAGATTTCTTCCTTCTGCTTCAACCAGAAGAGCAAACTTGAATTGCCAAAGACCCAAGAATCAAAAGAAATCACCAACGTGAGAGCACCCACGAGCTCTGGAGCTGTGCCCATCTTCCCCCTAGAGATGGAGCCAGAGTGTGGTAGGTATAGATGAGACTTGGGATGCAATTCTCCGATACTCAGGAATAAATATAAGTTGTAGAAATGAGAATTATGCTGATGGTCTATTTAACGATGACTGGTTCATGCCTGTATTTGCTCAGGTGCAGTAATGATCCGTGCAGCTTGCTAAGTAGAATTGTACTTTCTGCCACTTGCAAACGTTCTCTCAAAGAATTTCATTGTCTGTATCGCAATGATGTAATAGTTTCCTGAGAACGTGTGGATTTTTCTCTACAACTTCCTTGTAAAGTGAGGATGTAACCTCAGTTTCTAAACGGGGATCTGAAGCACCGAGAGACTGAGATCATGTGAAAGAAATAATGTAACAGGGCCAGGTATTGCACTACTGAGGTACTTCACAAAGCTCATGGCCATTGTTTTCTGGACTGCACTGGAAATGTACGTGCATGAGAATTTCACAGGTGATTACTGGAATTCAGTCATTTCCTCCCTCTCTTTCTCCCCCCCCCCCCTCTCCCTGCCCCCCTCTCTCTGTTCTAGGAAGATTCCAGTGCTCTAACTGCAAATCTGAGGATGATGTGCCTTTTAAATGTCCGTTATGTGACTTCACTTGCTGCAAAACATGCTGGGAGCAGTTCTTAAAGGTTATCTTATTTACTGGTCTCAGTTTTTCCTGAAACTGCTGCTGAATTTTGTGCTTTTCAGGAGAACCGTGTGGATAGCCCTGGAAACAATTCCTCTGTTTACAGAGAGAACCCCTAAATCCTGATGGAAGATTTACCACTTGTTTCATTACTTTTCATGTTCTGCAATTGGAGGCAGATTGGATTCTGTGATTGGAGGCAGACCTCTACCTTATCCTGTCTTTTTTTACACCTTTGTGGCTCCTTCTGAGCTTCCTCCAAATGTTTTCCCATCTAGAGCTACGCAGGCAATAAGCTGTGGAGTCAACTTGGAGGAAAAAAAAAAAAAAAACAAAACAAAAAACCATTTTCTTCTACATCTGAACCTTTCTTTTAATTTTTTTTCTTGCTTAGTTTCATAGTTTTCCCCACCTAAAAACCTACCCTAGAGCACTATCATGAGATGAGGCAAATTCATGCTCAAATATCTCCTGTGTTATCCTGTCCTTTGGTTTTCCTGGCTGAGTAAGTTGGTGGTTGAAATTCTTTAGGTAAGAGGATGTAACTGATCCCACAGCGTGTGTGTCTGGCAGCAGCTTACCCAATGTTTGATTTGGCAGCCACGTATTACTAATCTGTGACCCTGGGCATGGAAGGCTGAAACAAGAGTTGAGAGGTTTCTGAGCAGTCAGGTGATTAAGAAGGCTGCTAATCAGTGGAGCTCAGGAACCTACTGAGAGCGGTACAGAAGGAAAAGACATTTCTTCAGCATGTGGATCTCTAAGCAAGTACAAAATAATCAGTCATTCCAAGTTCCAGAGGAAGGTCTTTTTTTCAGGAAAAAGACACTGAATTATGGCAGCTAAGTGTAGAAAATAGAGGATACTAACATCCAGATAAAATACAACAACCAAGACAGACTTGGTTGAAGAGGAATATAGAATAATGTCCAGGCTGATGTTACCAGGCATATATTGTCTAGGAGGAATTCAGAATAGCTGTTCCACTAAATACCATCCTCCATCTGCCATCCCATATTTCTTTACAAATGTTAAAATCCAGAAGTATTGCATTTTAAGGAATACATGTAAAAGTCCAAGAAAGCCAAAGGCAGGCATCTCCTGGTTGCTGCGGATGGGCAGTCAGACCAGTTGCCTTGCATAGGCATCACCGCTGAGCGCTGCGTCGCTCCTTTATGCCCAAGTATAACGGGGATCAGCATCTAGCAGTCGGTGTGCTCCACCTAGAAAAGGTTCTAGGAGAGTCATGACAAGAATTTTACTAGCGTGGTTTTATCATCTCTGCTGCCTGAGACTCGAGCTGATTAAGGAACAGAGTGGGCTCCCTGGAGAGTTGCGTTGGTTAGGCAAACGTTTCGTGTCCCACAGGGAGATTATGTTGTCTAAGACTGTGCATTTTTATGCTGTGAATGTCTGGGGAAGAACTCTCTCCTTTTGCTGCTGAGATGTAACTTGAAATTGTTTTGTCAGCTTAAGAATGCACAGAAGTAGAACTGTTGCATGTTATCATAGCTCATAGATAAATCACAGAACTTGCTCAGCCTTAATTTTTTTTTAATCGCTCCCTTTTCTGATTGCACATTTCTTAGTCTGGGGATTAAAATAGTCTGGTCTACTAGATTAGACTATTTCAGACTCAGGTGCTTGGGTGCATCCAGAGGAGGGCAACAAAACTGGTAGAAGGGCCGGAAGGAACGTCCTGTGAGGAGCAGCTGAGGACTGTGGGTTTGTCTCGTTTGGAGAAGGAAGGCTGAGGGGTGACCTCATTGCCCTCCACGCGGAGGGGACGTGGAGAGGGAGGTGCTGATCTCTTCTCCCGGGGATCCAGTGGCAGGACGCATGGGAGCGGTTCGAAGCTGTGTCAGGGGAGGTTCAGACTCAGTATTGGGAAACATCGCTTTACCGAGAGGGTGGTCAGACACTGGAACAGGCTTCCTGGAGAGGTGCTCGATGCCCCAGTGCCCTTAATAATAGGCTTTAACTTTTATTCAGCCCTGAAGTGGTCAGGCAGATGATGATTGAAGGTCCCTTCCAACTGGAAGTATTCTTTCTGTTCTATTCAGATAACCGATACAAAGCCGTGTTTGAGGAAATTAGTCATTGCCCATGGGTCATTTGTTATTAATGACTTCCATGTTTGCCACTGATCTGAATGATCTTGCTGGTTATAGTGAAACTTCATCCCACGTTGTACCAGGTGACGACAGGGGAAAGAAAATCTCTGTTTTTCTTAGCAAGGTGAATCAGAGCTTTGCTTTGTGGTAGCGCACACAGGTGAATTCCATCTTAGAATTTGTAAAGATCAAGAAAGATATAGTTGGAAGCAAATAATCAGAACATAATAGCAGACCTACTGAGTCAGAGTAAAGTTTTGTCCAACTCGGCATTCTGTCTCTGGCAGTGGCCAAAAAAGGATGTCTAGGAAAGGATAAAAGAACATGGCAGGCATGAGTGGTGATTCTTGCAGATAATCTTTTGGCCCCAAAACTGTTTGCAGTACAAGAACTCCCTGTTTCTCTTTATTAAGAAACCTCTGATGCATTTCCATCACGTTGTCCAGTTCCCTTCAAACACAAATGAGCTTGTCATCAATGTCCTACAGCAAGCACTTCCAGAGCTTAGCCAAACGTTATGTGAAGAACCATCTCATTTTTTGTCACTTTGAACCTGCTTCCTGCTAGTTCCGTTTAATGCCCTGCTTGTTTAAAAAGAGCAAACAAAATATTTTTCCAGTTCTCAAGAAAATGCATGGATACCCTGTCCTTCATAAGTGCACCTACCCTGACAGTGTGATCATAAAATCATAAACGGTTTGGGTGGGAAGGGACCGTTAAAGCCCACCCAGTCCAACCCCCTGCAAGGAGCAGGGACATCTCCAACCAGATCAGGTTGCTCAGAGCCCTGTCCAGCCTGGCCTGGAATGTTCCCAGGGATGGGGCGTCCACCACCTCTCCGGCAACCTGGGACAGTGCTCCACCACCCTCAGCATAAAAAAATTCCTGCTTATATCCAGTTTGAATCTACCCTCTTGTAGTTTATACAGGGATCCATTTGCTTCCTCCGTAGACAACATACATCTAAGTCCTTATTTCTAGGAATTTTTTCTTGCTCTAAACAACAAACTATTGGCTGTGGAGGAGGTAAGAAGCATCTTGTCACCAACTGAGACCTTTTGCCCCACTGTTCAAGCACTCCTCAAGGCTCAGCATGACGGACATTCTATAGTCTTTGTTATGGAGAACATGAAACTACATGGTCTCATCACCCTTTCCTGCCGTGGTTACGGCATACCTCTCTGGCGATGAATGCTGCTCAGTATCCAGTAACGTCAGCTCGCTCATGATATGATTCAAGTGTAGTTTGGTTAATGCAAAGTCAAACATCTCGTAGTTTGGGATATTACTTGAGGACTGATGGAGAGAGACACTTCTCCCAGTGATGAGACGAAACTGTTCTCTGCTAGTCATGCAGATGAGAAGGAAGAACAGCTTGGTTAGAGCAGAGGATTGCAAACAGGAAGATTATTCCATGTTTCTCTGAAACCAATCCCAGAAGAACCATCTCCTAACACTTCCATCCGCATTCCTACCCATGCGTTGGTCGTGCAGGCAATCGGCTCTGGCTGTGGCAAGGGCTGTTTGTGACAGAGGTGCCCTTGCTAGCAGGAAATGAGCAACCATGTGTGTTGTGTCTGAGCTGGGAACGCTCATCAGATGGCATCGGGCTTGGTCACCACTGACTGGGCTAGCTTTGAAAACTCCTGTTTATTTTTTTTTCTTGGCTAACAGGTTACTCACTGTGTTTCTTCAGCTCAAGCACTTTGGTGCACATGTCCTACGAGGAAGTGACTAATAGCCTACAATTCAGAATGCAGTGACTTGGGGTTTGCAAATAATGGTGTCTTTTACTGAAATAGCTTAGTGGTGGCGAGAGGCAGTGATAAATTTTGGAATGTTTTGGAAGCTCTTGGAGGAGCAGACAGAACTCCCTGCAGCTGGAGGGGGGTCCGAGGGCTTGGTGCCGGTGCGCGCCGGGCGATTCTCGATGCGTTAGGAGAAGCCTTGCGGAGGCCGTGCCAGTGTACGCCTCTTCTGGTTCCAGGTTTCTGGGCAGAGGGCTGCTGCTGCTTTTCGGCGTGTAAGTGCATCGATGATTCCTGCTCTCTGTGCAGGTATTGCAGAGAGACCGAGTTATTCTGATTTGGACTGTATGTGACGTGGGCAAATAAGAGAAGATTTCACAATTATATATTACTCTTAAAAATTTTCAGAGCTCTTTGACAAATCACTGTCTACTGGAAGGTGGTTTTCCTCTCCCCCCCCTCCATTAATGATACTCCAATTAATGTTTCTAGAATCAACATACTAATGCCCAAACCTACTTTGCACTCCGCATCTCTTGTTGCAGGGATTAACTTCCCTACTGTAGGGAAGCCTGCACAGTGCCACTGCCGTAGGTAACCAGCATTTTACCCTCCTGAGCTGGCAATTTTCTCACAAAGATTAATTTTAAATTTTTTTTTTCATTATTTTACTTCTAAAATAAGCAGAGCATTTTAGCTTTACCAGTGATTTGCAAGATATAAAAAGAACAGTTGGGGTTCATCTGCAGGTCAAATTGCTAAAAACTAGACTTTAAAATTTAAGATTAGTGAAGAAGCAAAGTGAAACCTGGGTGGAGAGATGGTGGCCTCATGTACCCAGGCTTCCGCGGTTAACCGAGAAAGATGTGGGGGGTATGAAGAAATAAATGTGCTTGGTTCCTCTGCAGAACTCTTGGTCATGACCACAGGTATGACCGACGTCCTGGTATGCCCGGGAGATCACTTCCTTCTCATCTGTGCAAGAGGAAACAGGAGTTCAGGGAACTCGTTAGCCATCTGACGGGATTTTACTAATAACAAGTACACCTAGCTTCACAGCAGCTCTTGCGGGCTCTGCATTTCCTCATTCCTGTGTTTTAGTCTTCCAGATAGGTCATAGCTGAGACAACTGCTGTAAAGTTTGTTACTGCTTCACTGGGAGGCTTTCTTCTTCCTCCTTTTATTACTAGCAGTTAAATAACTGGCTGCATGGTAACACTGCGTTTAAAAATAGCGGGTACGATGTCGTGGGGACTGTCCAGTGACTGGCATGGCTGGCATTTCATCCATGGGCAACTGCACGCTTGATAGAGACATTTAATGTGTTATCTGTTTTGTTAATTTCTCTATATAGATGACGAAGAAGTGCCCGGAGTGCCGCAGTGATGTGAAGAAGCAGCGATTAATCCAAGTTTTCTTCTGGTCATAACGCCACTGACAGAGAGGGCAAGCGCTTCACGTCAGCAGAAGGAAACGGCTGCGCCCTGGCTCTCAGCTGGGTGGAAGCAGGCGGCAGGTTCATGAAATACCTTTGGTCACTGTCTCACGTCTGGATTACGTGCTGTGCTCCAACACGTGTCACTTCTCCTACAAAGGTGATCAAGTCTAAAAGGTCTCTCTCTTATCTTCAGCCACTGGCAGGAGACAAAGCGAATATTGTCCTCTGTTGGAACTAAGACGGTTCATTTCTCACTTATTTTAGCCTGTAAATTCAACCGGGGCCGCTGGGGCTGAAATTGCGTATCCTGGCGGCCGCTGCCATTCACGGGCCCTTCAGGTGATAATGTCAGATCCTGGAAAAACCCCAGCAGCAGTGCTGTAGGGAACTGAGCTGGCTCAGAAACGCCGCCAGGCTACCCGTCCTACCACACTGCTGTTCCTGGAAGAAGTGATTCACGTTCGCTGGTTTGGTGTTTGGCAGCTGCTGCTGTCTCTGGTACCAGAAGATAATGAAAGGATGACTTTTTTTAAAAACAAATTCCAGTGGTTGGATAGTGAGCAGAAACACTCCCCTGCATCTGCTGTGCACCCTGAAGCCCGGTTCCTTCCATCATGCTGGGATTTTTTTGAAACACGCTGCTAAGGAGGCTTTATTTTCTGCTCAGCACTGATATTTCCATTGTGCCTGTGTTATCCGACATTTACTTTCCAAGAAGAGAAAGGAACTCTTTTAAATAAAACTTTAAGGTAAATCAAGTTGAGTGGGTTAAAAAAAAAAAATCCTTAATACTTCCACTCTCTGTGAGTAGTGGATATAAGTGGTTAACCTGGAAAGTTGTACCAATGTTAAACCTTCAGTAGCTGCTGTAAATTAAATGATAAATAAAACCATTTTTGTCTTAGTTAGGTTTTGGTTGGTTGGATATTTTTCTTTTTATTTCTTTCTTTTACCAGATATAAGACATTGTGTACTGAGTCCCAACGGCCCTGGAAGGAGTAAGTGGAGAGGTTTATGCTGTTGGGATTTTTGACACTTGAATATTTTTGACTAAAATGAGCAAACAATTTTGTTCTCACTTGCTAATTAGTTTTGGGGTTCCTGTGATGACAGAGACACTTCCTATAGCATATGTTTTCAGAATTTTCTGGGAGAATATATGCTTCAATAATTTTAGGGATGTGTTTTTCCTCAGCCTGTAGGCAGATTTCATACCAACGGAATTTTGGAAAATTATGTTAATAATTGATAACTCAAAATTGAAAGGTGAGCTGCATTTTAACAAAAATGTCAAAGGTTCTTTTTTCTTCTGGTTATAGAATTCAAAACTGGTGTCACTTCAGATCTCGTAGTTGCTGGAATATTGGTCCTCACTGAGAAAGCTTGCTTCAGATTGGAATCCACTAGAAACAGCCTCGTGTGTGATCCTGTGCCTCTCGTGCATCGCGATGTTGAGTAACGTGTGTGTATTCAGCTCAGGGTTCACTGCAGTCAGAGCCTCTGAAAAACAAGAAAACTGGTGTCCTTAATTGGCAGTGAAACAGGAACTTTCCAAACATCATTAACTAATAATTAGAAATAAAAAAAGATTTAGACAGGAATGAAGGGAATTTTGGGCTAGCATGTATTCTGACATGTTTACATCTCTGAGTGAATTTGACCTTCTATCCAGTGCACTGCTGTAGTGATTTAGGTTCTGAAAACAAGAATAAATAATGCAGAGAAAGCTCTAGCTATTTCAAATGGAAGTGGGCAAAATGACAGGAAAGTGTGTGTTTGTGTGTATGTGCTGTAAAAATGAACAGGAAAGAGTGGGAGCGATGGCGTCAAAGGCAGGACCGTTAAACTCTTGTCCTTCAAAAGGACTCCCAAGTTCTGTAGCGTGGTGACTGCCTTGTGTTTAATGATGGAAGAGCTGAGTGGAGGCTGGGAGCAGCAAACGATAAAATGTTATTTGAGGGAAGGTGGTTCAGTGTCTTGCCTGCTCTGGGAAGGCCTCTCCCCGGGGAGAGCTGCTGCTTACCGCTTGTGCCACTGGAGGGAAGCCACAGCCAGGAGATGAGCTGTGAGCGTCGGCAGAGGCAGTGAAATGATGGCTCTGGGTAGGTTTGCCTGTTGGAAATTCTCTGCTGTGGTTTGCAAAATGCTGTAAGATCCGGCAAGGCTACATGAAACGCTTAAATGGTATGTGTGATTTCCTGGGACAAAAAATGGACACTTTTTTTCCTTTTTCCTTTTCCCATCAACCAGCATGGTTTTCCAGCTGTGCTTTTTTCCTTGCCACTGGAGTTTTTAGTTCTAGAAACTGTTCCTACTTGGGAGTGCTCCATGGGTAGGAGATGGGCAGAGGATCTGTCGAGAGATTCCTCCTCTTACTCCTCAGCAGTTAGATCGTCTTGCTGAAGAGATGTCCTGTTGGGTGCCTTCGCTAGCTGCACCCACCCTGGCAAGCTCCGAAATGCTTCCGTGTCCCCGTGTGAGTGTGCTGTTTGCAGATGGAATTGGTTTGGAGTTGGTCTGGTTTTGTTGCTGCTTTCTGGTGTGGTGGGGCTGGAAGTCCGGTTCCCCCTGCTAGCGGCTCTCGGCCGGGCAGGTGGACGCGACGCGCGCTGCTGAGGGGAGAGCAGCCAGCCCAAGGCAGCTTGTCCGTGTCTGCAGCTTATCTGCTCATCACTTAGTTTTTATAATGAACAGAATTTAATGATTTTGTCATTCCTGACCTATCTTGAAGAGATTTACTGGGAAGTTACACAGTTAAAAAAAAAAAAAAAGGCAAGCTGCTGCAACGCGGACCGGTGACGAGCAAATAGGCTTTTCTGTGGTGGTGTTGTCCTTGGCCAGGTTTTACGGTAAGCCCGAAGGAACATCTCTTGTGGGAGAACACCGCTGTGAGCTGGAGGGTAGGTCTCAAGGTCTCTGCCCTCGTAGATGCCCTGACGTCACTAAATAGCAGCCCCGTTACCTGCCAGGACACCCAGCAGCGATGTTATCCGACTGCCGGCCCTTCCCAGCTCTCCAGCCTCTGTGCAGCGGCTGAGCACCGCGTTGGCCGCGTGCTCCCCGTGGCAGGTTGCTCAAGAATCGCTTCTCTCAAAAGGAGTGTGCGGACACGTTTCCGCTCCCCATCTTCCAGAGAAATGTTCGGAGGCTCGTGTGTCACTGAATCTTTCATAACCTCAGGGTGGTCCTCCTACACGTGATTAGAGTGCTGCTTCCAGTGAAACCTGGAAGAACAGGGTCTCCAGGAAGCCGCAGACAGCGATCTCTTGGCATCTTGAAACCAGCTGAATTTACAGGGAGAGACAGAGGTGGTAGCTCGAGACGAGAAAGCAAAAACAAGAATTGTTTCAGAAAAAAAAAATCTACGTTGCTGTAAGTGGTAGAGGAACTGACCCAAACTAGTGAGTGCTCGGGGAGAGGAAAAACTCCTGGGGACACTCCTTGCTAACTCTGGGAAGCAAATGACACAAGTTACAGATCATGAAGGCAGAAAATATTAACATCTTTTTATTATGTAGATGTTAATATCTTTTTATTGCCCCTCCCTTGCAGGGCTATGACTGTACCTGGAATACTGTCTCCAGCTTTAGCAGTGTGTCATTGAAAAAGCTTTTCCTGCTGTTTTTCTCAAATAAAGCTGAAAGGACTCGGGAAAGAGACCAAAAATAACACAGCAACTCTTATTAGGAAAGGGATGGACAGTGTCTTTGCGTGGAGACGTGGCTACTGACGGAGAGCAAGGCCGTTCTTTGCTTTTCCAACTTTCCTCTGAACATTAGTGAGAAACCTGATTTTGCAAGAGTAGTTTTGGAAAGCGATGCTGCTGGATGCCCTGAGGCTCTCGGAAGTGTCAAATGGCCTGTGCGGGGAGGTGGAATCGGAGCCAAAGCTCCATCCGCAGGTCAGAAAGTCAGGAGTGAGTCGAGCTGCTGCTTTCCAGTGCTCGGGCAGTGACCCCACAAACCCATTCTGGGAGGTTCGTTGGGCGAGTGAAAGAACAGACAGAAGGAGGTTGGTCGAAGGCGGTGGTTGTACCAGGCTCGTGTCTCCCTAAAAGGTAGAGGTCGCCCAGGGAAGCCCTTTCCGTCCCGTTGATGTGGTACTTCATTCTCTAGGAATACCAATCTGACAAATTTTTGTTATTGTTAAATTCAGGACAAAAATCTTTGAGTTTCCTGGCCCGTTGCATCCATCCCAGTGCTCATGGCCAGGCTACAGCGAGTGCCATGAGTGCCATCCCGGAGGTGCCACCCGCTTTGTACGGCTTGTGGAGTCCTCTGTCCATTAACAGCTGTATGTGGGTGTTCTCGGTGGCTTTCTGTCCATCTAAACAGAATACTGAGGGAGACGGAGAAGAAATGAAGCCGTTGAGATAAACTCCTTTGAGCAATCCTCTTACAAACATCACGGAATGACTGTTCATCACTTCAACCGACTCACAGGTTTGCAAAAGTCTAGATGACCTGATTTCTGTTGCAGCTCCTTGGAAAAGTCTAGATGTGTCAGCAGGAGGGCTGACACCAGGCTGAGGAACCCCGTGAAACTCACGGTAGGAAAACAGATGGGATTGCTGCCTAGCAGAGAAAGAACCGCGCCGCTGCTGCACGAAGGCTGCTCTGAAACGCCCGGCTGCCCTCGGAGGGGGCGACCCTCGGGCAAAAGATCTCGTTCAAACTCTCCAGCGGGGCTTCATTCTCGGTTCAGGCTGCTGGCACGTTTCGCCCCGAAGAAACGCTCTCAGGAATGTGCCTCAGCCCCAGGGGAAGTCCCTGGGCAGTACTGGGAGATGAGCTGGTGCGGGTAATCACTGGAGATGATGCACGCTGAGGAACCAAGCCCGGTAGCCCGTGGCTCAGGGGTTATGTCAGGAGGTGTTGCAGATCACCGGGATTATTTTGGAGAGCTAGGAGTGACTGGGAGAAACCAGTGGTAAAATTAAAATCCACTTTAGAGCGGCCTGTGAAAATCAGCCCATCGCCTGCCGCGTGCAGATGCGAACAAACGCAGCCCAGGCCGTGCTGCTGACCAAAACATCCCGCAAGAGTCAGAGTGTTTTCTTTACCTGTGATGGGCAGAAACTGATCTTACTGGAAGGGACTTTGGACTCCTTCTGACCTTTGGGGTTTTTACTTCTGGGTAGCAGAAAATTGCTTTTTTTTTTATTTTTATTTTTTATTTTTGTAGATGGTGTTTAGCTCTCGCAGGTTTGATCGTTTACAGTGTTAAGAATAAAGCCCAAGGGATTCACCGCCCAGGACGGGAGAGCAGATCCAGCAGTTGACAGCTGGAGCAGCGAGGGCTCATTCTGGAGTCGCGGAAGGCAAACACAAACGTGAATTCTGTAAATGATGTGCAAAATGATCTGGCTGCCGAGGAGAAAAACCTCCCTCTCCTCTCACCTCCTCGCTACGGCTCCTTTGTGTTTCCAGAGGCTTTGCCGTTGCTGTTTGAGTGTGCGTTCTGGTTTTTCCCATTTAGGAATGTCTGTTCTGAGTCTCCTTGGGAACGAGATGCTGTCTGCTCAGGGTGGGGGCTGTCGGGGACGAGCTCGCCATTCCCTTCTCCGAGGGCCTGTGCGCCCGCTCCAGGTACAGCACACGCTGCTCTTCGGGACACCTTCTACACAGCACCTGGGTTTAAACGGGGCGCTGGGCCCGGGCTGCTCGTGCGGGGTGAGACTGACGGGACAGATGGACTCTGCGTGGAGGGGAGTATTTGGGAATGCCGAGTGTTGAAGGATGGGGACAGGAGGAGCCCCGCTCTGGCGAAGGAGGAAGACTCCAGGACAGCGTTGCAGGTCAGACCGCAGCTTGGTCACGTGTGTGACAGCTCTACAAGATGTAAAGGCCACTCATGGTGGTGTTGGGCCTCCCAGCACGAAACAGAGTACAGTTTGGAAAATTTTGAAATTTTCTGCGATTCTGTGTCTGGTGTTTGACACTCAGAACTGTTCGGTGGCCTGGGCTGCCCGGTAGAGCAGAGGATGCGGCTGGGACTGGGAGACGCTGAGAAAAATACGTTATGGCAGCTGCCGGAGAAGCCAATTTAGAGGATGTTGGGCTGGCTTATAAAAGCTGTCTGTATTCCTTGCGGACAGCTCTATTTCTGAGTGGAATTCCTTTCTTGCAGCTCAAATAAGGATAGAAAACTTTCTCAGAGCCCCAGCGCAGGGCAGGCGAGGGTGCGAGCGCTGCTGTTTCGGAGGTGGCAGCTGGTGTCCTCTTTGTTGGAAGTCTTCAGAGCAGACAGCGAAGCCTGACCTGAGAGCAGCGAGGCTGTGAATAGCCGTTCCCTGGAAAAGGCCGTGTGGGAGGGCGGGTCAGACCCTTTCCTGTCTCTGTGTGGCGATGCCTGAGAAGCTGTGCGTAATAAGCAAGCGCATTTATGGACGGGCTGCTGTGTTAGACTGGTACGTGCTTTTGTTCTGAGCAAGCGAGGCTTTGCCGGCTGAGGGCTGTTGTCCCCGTTTTAGCTCCAGAAACGGTGTGGGTGATGGTGCTCTGCCCGTGTAAAACCACCAGGCACGTTTTTCCCACTCACGAGCCTACTGTTGGACGTGCCGGGCCAGGGACAGCTGGGGCGGGGGGGCTGGGGGTCCCGGGAGCCACCGGCTCTGCCGGTTGGAGAGGCCAGGAGGGGTTTGTGCCCCGGGAAGCGGTGGGGTTGTGTGATGGGCAGCGGCGGGCAGATCACAGCACATGCTCTTGCCCTTTACACAGCTGGTGACGGCAAACTGCGGCACGAACAGGGGGCGCGGCACGAAACCCAGCAGTGTGCAGCTGAGCGCTCGCTACGTTGGGATGGAGTTTGGGTGTAGGTGTGTTTTCTTCTTTTCCATTGGTTGAAAAAGTTAAAAACAAGGAAAAAAAAAGCTAAACTTTTTTTTTTTTTTCTCTCACTGGCTGTTTGGAATCGGCTGCAGCTTTCCCCTTCTCTGCCTTGCGGCACTGTTCCTGACAGGAGAGCCGGTGTCTGGGAGACGCAAGGGGAGGCTTTCGGGTACGGAGTACGCTGGGCCCTTCATGGGCTCGGCAAGGAGCTCTCCTGCTTTTACACCAGAAAGTGGGTAAATTCTGTGCTTTTTCTCCTCCCCGCTGTGGTTGCGGTGGCGGGGGCGGGGGGGGTGGGACAAGAGCAGGTGCAGCTAGAGCAGGGGGGACAGCGAGTGTGCT
>JAAGAY010147912.1:5867-29347 GCA_011801015.1 Ardeotis arabs
GACCTTCTCCATCTGGTCCATGTCCTTCTTATGTTGGGGGCTCCAGAACTGGACACAGTACTCCAGGTGGGGTTTCACCAGGGCAGAGTAGAGGGGGAGAATCACCTCCCTCGACCTGCTGGCCACGCTCCTCTTGATGCAGCCCAGGATGCGGTTGGCCTTCTGCGCCGCAAGGGCGCATTGCTGGCTCATGTTGAGCTTCTTGTCCACCAGCACTCCCAAAGAAAAAATTTTAGGGTTTTTGAGAAAAAAGGGTTTTTTTGAAAAAATTTTAGGTTTTTGAGTCATGTTATTGCTTGCAATAACAATACATCACAACTTTTTAAACACGATTACTCCATATTATCGTAACAGAAAGTGGTTTTGAGGTAAATAAGAGTGAATATTCCCAGTTTGCAGAAGGAACACTTTTCAAAAAAACACACATCAAGGCCAAGGTTTGGTTTCATAGTGTAGAATTAATGTGTGTGTGTGTGTGTGTACACCCTTATGGTAGCTGGATTTCTAAGCTCCACTAAGTTTAACTAAGCTATAGTTGAGATTTTACAGAGGAATTTAGTAAGTTGTTCAGTTTACTCAAAGCAGACATTTAATTTTGGTCAAATGAAGAATTTCTATGTGTGTATATATATACACACATATATAAAAGATGCTGACATTCAAATATGTGAATTCATAAAGGAGTCCGAAAAACTACAGTGCATTGTCTTAAATTACAGTCATTGCTATCAAATTTAGAATGCAACCTTGTAAAATATTTAGTACAGTAAGAAAATATTAGGAAAATTATATGACACTAAACAAATGACACAGTTATTTCTTCTTGATTAACATCAAAGTAAAATTTTACTGTGAGCTCACATTTGAAATAAAATATTGGTGTCAGATAATATCATTCTTCTCATAAATCAGTAAAATGTGAAGGTGTTTTCTTGAAGACTTTTTAATACATTTTTACCCAATAAGCAAGAATAAGTTTGGGGAACATCATAACTTTGGAAAAAAAAATATTAAACTGAATAAACTGAAATGGTGGAACAAAATTAAGTCATTCTTCATCTTTAAGCTAAAGGTGGAGTCCAGGTATGGAATGTATTGCCATGAGATGACCTGTTTTCGTAGTTCAGCCCCGATCGGGACCAGACTATGCAGTCACTCTCTCATTCCCCCTACTCTCCAAGAGAACAGGGGGAGATGATATAAGAAAAACGGCTCGAGGTTTGAGATAAGGATGGGGAGAAATCCTTAAAATTACTGTCACGGGCAAAACAGACTCGACTTGGGGAAAAAAATTCTCATTTATTTCTAAAACTAGCAGGAGAATGAGACAGGAAACAAGATAACCTCCCCACACCCCTCCATCTTCCCGGGCTTAACATTATCTCTACTACCTTCCCCTCCCCGAGCGGCACAGGGTGGGGCGGGAAGAGGGAATGGGGGTCACGGTCAGTTCATCACGTGTTGTTTTACACCGCTACTTCATCATGGGGGGAAGAACTCCTCACATTCCTCCTCTGCGCCATCGTGGGGTCCCTCCCACGGGCCACAGTCCTTCATGAAACTGCTCCGGCGTGGGTCTTCACCCCTTCCACAGGGTGCAGTCCCTCCAGAACAGCTGCCCTAGTGGGCCCTCCACAGTCCACAGCCGCCTTCAGGCATCTGCCTGCCCCAACGTGGGGTCCTTCATGGGCTCCAGGTGAATCTCTGCCCCTGCGTGGACCACCATGGGCTGCAGGGGGACAACCTGCCTCACCATGGTCATCACCTCAGGCTGCAGGGGAATTCTGGCCAGGAGCCACATTACTCCTCCCCCTCCTTCTCCACTGACCTTGGTGTCAGCAGCTGTTCCTCACAACA
The DNA here is from genome assembly GCA_011801015.1 of Ardeotis arabs. NCBI lineage: Eukaryota > Metazoa > Chordata > Aves > Otidiformes > Otididae > Ardeotis > Ardeotis arabs. Next base: position 7,725 of record JAAGAY010147912.1, read on the forward strand.
GCCTGGCAGACACCTCTCAGGATCCTTTTTGACATCTTATTCACTTGTCATCTCCTCTCCACTTCTTGCAGCTGGGCCGGCAGGAGGCCAGAGGGTGAGGCCTTCAAGGCCCACAAGGCTCACACCTCCCCTTCTCTGCCCCCACTCAGCTGCTTCACATCTTCTCTCTTTTTTCTCCTGTTTTCCCCTTCTTAAATACGTTATTGCAGAGGTGTTATCATGGAACATTCTGCTACCAATTGGCTCGGCCTTGGCCAGCAGTGGGTCCACCCTAGGCCCGGCCAAGTCCACTGAACAAAGGGGAGCAACTTCTAGCAGTTTCCTGCAGAAGCTACCACCTTAGGTCCCACCTCACCAAACAAAACCACAACACCTGTCTTTGAACTTTCTATTTTGCACTTATTTTCTGCTGTGAGTTAATAATTCCATTTAACCTACTTTGAGAAAGCCAGGATCATTTTAATGAGAGAGCAGTCAGCTTTATTTTGAACAAAACCTTGTTAAGGTTTGAAAACAAGGATAGGGAAATTAAGTCCCTGCCCAGCTGTGACAGGCAGTACACCCTTGGAGAAACAACCAGCTTGTCCTGGTCCTAGCAGGCAGCCTGGCTTTTACCCACCTTGGGCTTACCCTTTATCATGGTGTTAAACATTCCTGGATGTGTTTCTCCCACCTCAGAGGCCCTTGTTTCATCTATTTACTGCTTTCTAATTTATTTAACTAGGTGCCATAAGGAGACGATTGCCTCCTTGGTCATGTCCACCCCTGCCAATATCTCTGATTTTCCAGCTTCTGCCTCAAATATCTTAAGATTATGTAAATTAATTGTAATTTCTCTGTACATTGTTTCTTTCCCACACACCTTAATTGTGAGCAGGGCAGATGTAGTCCAGGTTTCATCTGGCGATGTTTACAGGTAGGACCCCTGTGATAATTGTCTTTTTTTTTGTGATAATTTTCTTTTTTGTTTTCCCAGCATATATCAGAATCTCCTCAGCTGAAGCTGGACAGATACAGTTCAGGACTTATTTGATCTGAACAGGAAAGTTTCACCCTGTGATAATATAGTTTTACAAGAGACAGCAGATACCTAACTTTGAAAGATACAGTATAGCAGTTACCAAACCTGTGCAAAATATGTTGCTGTATATACAAAGAATATGATATACTGTATGCCTAGAGATACATACACAGATATATAAAAAGCTGTAGACATATATAACCTCTCTCTCATTCTCTCTTCCTCATATATTGATCTATACATACAAAAATGTTTATGTGTGTGTATATATATATATGCAAACACTCATATTTTATGGCATTATTCTGTAACTAGACAGAAATACAGTTCTATGACATTATTGCTGCTTCAGAAAGCATACTGCACTGACAACTTAATTACTAAGTGTGGGTACTAGAAGGTAAGTCCCTTGGGCTGCCTGGTGCCCTTATGCTACTGAGAAAGCAAAACAGATGCTTAAGGAACAATACAGCCATTAATAGGAGGGAAAACAAAACAAAACCAAACCAAACCAAACCAAACCATATTTGTACAAAACACAGAAAAGGAGGCTGGGGAACAGAATAAAATCCAGAAGAAGTTGTTGAATTTTCAACATCTCTGACAGTCAAGTGACATTTGGGTTCTTCAGTATGGACACAAACTACCAATCTTAGCTTTCTAGCTAGTCCTGCTAGCCCTGACGGGAACGGAAGCTTGTCTCCCTTAAAGCCTAAAGGCTGTGGCCTCAAGATTTGGACATACTTATTTCAATTTAAAGAAACGTATTTCTAGTTTGAATGTTGTCACTGAAAGCAAATACCACTTCTAGTCCAATTCTCTGATTAAAATTCATCCTCAGTTTCATTTCATTAAAATGCCAGTTGGCACATTGAGGGAATTAAATCTATATTTTATTTTGCATTTCAAAAAACTCAGTTTTGTGAATTGTCTGTACGCAACAAAGTGTATTTTTCTCAAGTGTTTTTTTTCTTCCACTAGCTTTTCTCTCATTTGTAATGTTATTACAGGTTAATAAATATTATTAAGTGATGTTAATATACAGCAATAAAGGGCACTAACTTAAAATTGGAAAATAGCTGCTTCCTTTTTTTTTTTTGTGTTCTCATAGACAAGAACACAAACATTATTGTTAAAAATCTAAAGAAGAACTGAAAATTTTCTGAATAACATACTTTTTTTAAATAATGAAAAATATAAGAAATTCTTTCTTCTCAAGTGATCTAAGTTATTGTTTTTGTGGTCACTTTTTTTCCCTCTCACGCACATATACAAATATTTTTATATATAAGCAGAAGTATAATAAAAACAACACATTCCCTTTCTATATAGAACTAGTTATAATTATATAGGCCTGGTCAAAGATCTGTTCCACTGCAGACACAGATTGCTCATAGAAACTCATCATAAAAAACTCAGCAGAATGAAAACTTCTGTAAATTTAATCTAATCTTTTTTTAAAAAATACATTTAGATGGAATTATGAATGTTTTTTATAAATGTTGATTGTTTCAGCTAAAAATAGTACTTCTCTAGAATTTAACGTATTTCTTGATGTTAAACAAAATAGTAAAAATTCTCTTAACTTCTACACATGCAGAGTGTTTTTTTCCCTTGAGTTAATATATTCTTTTCAAGATTTATGAGGATGTATATGCATTATTTTTTTTCAATTTACCAGACAAACATGAAATAACTGTAGCATGATGATCTCATTCGCACTTTTCTCAATGGATGCAGCAAGCTTATTAAAGGCATTCCGTGAATATAGAACTGAAAAGGACATCACAAAACACTCAGTCCTGGAATTTGGGCAAGAACATATACCCTTTTACAGTGAGTATAAAGAGTCTCTAAAAGGGATCTGCATCCATGCATAGTTAATAAAAAAATATATTGAGACTTGCAAAATAGATGGCTCTTTTCTTCTTTGATCTGTAATCTTCTTTGTCATGGTAGATCTTTTAGAATAAGTTGCGACTTAGAACTTCTTGTGTTAAAAAATAAACCTATCTAGTTGTGCAACATGAGAAAAAAAGTGTTTCCTACCTTCACATTGCTTATCTTATTCTGCTTATATTTATGTTAGAATTCAATTTAGTAGTAATAAGAGAATAACTGAAAACTAACTTAATAGCAGTCCAAGTGCTTTGATTGATACATATTTCCCTGCTCTTTGCTCTTTAAAAAAAAATTAAAAAATAAAAATAAATGCATATTTCCTGGAATTGGAATAGAAGACATCTGTCTCCTGTAAGCATGCCAAAGGATGTTAATAGCTGTCTTGCTCAAATTACTCATTTCCAACATGACAAGAAAAGTCTGGTTATGAACCGTGTGCAGAGCACTGTGCTTTTGTCATGCCAGCCATATCTGACACATATGTTGTTCTCCTCACCACTCATGTGCTTATGTAACACCGTTGAGCCACTGACTGAAATCTCTTTGCTTGCATAGTGGTTGTTGGGCATTCTCCCTTGTTACACTATATTCATGCTGAAATACAGAAAGAAAAAAAAAAAAAACTCAACATAACTTTATCTGTCTGTTTTTATAAATTATTATGAAGTCATTTTCTCTTCACAAGGATGTAAAAATCCAGTCTTACATCACTTTAAAGCTGTGTTCAAGATATACTTCTTACATTTTGCAGTGTTAATCAATTTATAGCAGTATTTGCTTTCCTGTTTTATGTTTCAGTGGACATAGGGATATTGTCTAAATTTTAGGAAGGCTATTTCCGCATAAAACACACCAAGAGGAAGACAAAGAAACAAATAATGGCATCAGATACTGTAGTGGCTGCATATTTCTGAGAAATGTCATAAATTATAAGAGAATTAAGTGTACATTTGTGCCTTTTGAACACTTCATGAAGATATATTAAAAAGGAAAATGTGTATGCCCATATTTTTTTTTGTAAAGGAAAAATATGTAGCTTTTTGAGACTAATAGTTATTTCACAATATTTCCAGTCATAACAGCTTCTAAAGGTACTGTACAAAACTGTAAAATATTTTAAAAGTGTTGCAACATACATAGTCCCTCTGGAGTATAAACCTATAACAATAATCTGCCATATACATGGGATTTATTTAAAAATCTTTACAAGGGAATAGTAAATCCATTTTTTCTCTTTTTCCTACCCTAAGGGTACCTCTATATTTATCTATTGGAGGATATCACTGTACACTCTGGCCTGAGTGCTTGTTAATAGATTTCCTCTCTCTAAGATCTTGATTTTACATGGGAGGAAAAAAAAAAAAAATCTGGTATCATTTCAGTATCATTTCAGTACGGAGTTAAGTTGAGGAACATTCAGTCTGAGAAATATGGGATGACTTCATAGCTCACAGACAAAAAACAGTGAGCAAATCAAGGTGCTAATCTGTATTTGGGTTAAAGAAGGGAATAAGAAAGCTGTCGTTAAGATTGTAGTTTCTGACTTTCTCCTAAGCAGGTAATATAGATACAGCATTCAGAAAACTAGTATACATCAGTCCTTTCATTTATGACTTTCTCTAAAAGTAAGTTCATAAATTTCAATTGCATTAGCTGTGTAGTACGTGGTAGGTAGCACAAAATGGCTGAATCATTTCCGAGGATGATATGCAAACAAAGGACTTGCTTTCTTTAGAGGATGAGTGTCCTTTCTCAAGAAGGCCTTCATCTGCTGCTTCAGGACTATAATATTTCATGGGAAAACCTTTCCAACAGAAGGTGATAATAGACTTTCTCAGATTTTCTGACCAATTGCATTACTGCCAATATACATACAAACTTCATTCAAATTGGTAGAAATTGTATCACAGATTCATTTCATCTCAGGTTAGGAAACTAAAAAAAAAATCACTTTTGCCTTCTTAACATATCTAAGTCATATGGAGAAAAGAAAGGGATCAATGAGATCCTCTGCTCACAGTGATTAGGCTTTAAGTAGAGAATGGTTAAATATATGCTTACACATCTGTATTTAAGAAATTTCCTCAAAATAAATTTACGAGGAGTTCATTTTCAGTACTTTGATGGTACCTCTGTTCAGTTAAGTGTTTGTATTTTTATATCAGAGCTAGAGGCAGATGTTACTTCTTTTCATTTGTGCAAGTCGTTCACTCAGGTTTCCTAGGAAGATTTAGTGAACATATTCTAGTGATTCATTTTATGCTTACCCAGAGTATGGGTAACCTCAGGAAAAAAGAATTTCCAGATTATAGGGAAGGGCAGTAAGAAGAGGAAGCAGAGAGCGAATGTTTGTTAAGTATATGGGAAGCACAGTGTGCCTACAGCACAAGTGTTTGTGATGGCAGAGTCTGTAGGAACCAGGGGAGCTACTGAGTTGGTAAAAACTCTGTGTGAATGTAAGTGCCAGGCTGCAAGGACACAGTGTACATGGAGATATTTCCTCATATGTCCCTTTTGTCTTTGTTCTGTCTTATCTAATCACTTTGAGTGGCCTCTCTTTCAAAATATATACATTATTCTAGTTAATTTTCTAATAAAATATGGCTTTTTTATTTTATAAAGACACTTTTGGTTTTCTTCAGGAAGCTCAATATAAGAAGAATGTTCAGGGAGACCTGTAACAAAACTCTAACCATCTTGTGTCTTCTCTTAATCCTTAATGCTGCAGAAAAAAAATGAATACTATAAGTATCCCACAGCTATCAATAAGACAATAGAAAGACTATCATGTCAGCTATTATGGAATTGCTCGTCTGAAAACTCTTTTTCAAAATATGTTCTCCAAATAGATTACCCAAAACTCATTCCAACCTTGAAAAGCAAATTGATTACAATTAGCCACAGAGATGACAAGAGCACTTGAAACATTTGTTCATATAGGAAATGAAGCTGGACTACAGCTATCAACTAATCCCAGACTTTATCGGCTACTGATCTAGGTTTTCATTCCAAAAGGGAAAAGATAAGTTTCCAGCCAGTCCTCTTCACAGGACTAAATTTCATTAAATACATTTAAAGCTTCTTAATTTACACACATGGAAATTTCCAGTTCTATGCTCTAAAATTAGGTATACATTAAACAAACACAGGATTTTAACTTTTTATTTGAAACATTGCAAGCAATGTACCATAAAATTCCTTTAACAGTATGAATTTAAGAAATGCATCCACCATTTTCCAACCCAGTCAGCTGTCATTTTAGCTGAAGATTTAGAAAAAAAAAAATTGAGACATATTAGTTGATAAATTCTTAGCAGTTAAATCCACATTATGAAACAGTTGTTATGTGACACTATGACAGCAAGTTGTGGGTTTTTTCAAGAATTTCAAAGTAAAAATAAAATACCAGTGGCTTTTTCTATTATTTTTCTTCATGCACTGCTGGATTTTATCTGGTGAAGTCCCTTGAAATAACTGCAATAAGGAAAAAAGAGTAGAGGAAGGTATTGAATCCATATTAGTAGTTCTTTGCTGAGTTCCACTGAAAGGAATTCATTAACATACTTGCTAATTAAGCTGATAATTCATCTGCTTTGTATTTTAAGGTTGGCTCTTATTTGCAGCATAGGGACAAATACACAATCTAACTTTAGTCTAAGTAGCAACACTACACAAAACATATCACTGACACATACCACTACAGACTTCAACGTAGGTCTATCACATGAATAAAAATCCAAGACTCCTCGTGAACACATACAGACTGAAATGAAGCTACTTTTTACAATACCATAATTCATGTGGTTTAATGTAAACCAACACAAAACATGTTTAGAATTTCAAATACAAAGGAATAATAATAATAAAAAAAATCTGCTTATAATCTTATCCAGTATAAAAATTTCTAATTCTGCCTTGCTCCTTTTGTCATTTTTAAAATTAGAATTCATATGCTCCTCTGCTTTTGCAAACCACACTCTATTCCACTGTTTCTCATCGCTCAGAGACATGTAACAGTACTTACTACAGGCTAATTTCATGTCATTTACTTTACAAATAAAGGGTAAGTTATTAATGAAATATAGTTCTTTTACACAAAGTCAGACTTTTAATTTACATGACAACATTTTTTTTTCAGCTACAAAATTGTTTATACTATATAATAATATATCTCATCATGGTAAATATTTACAATATTTGACTAAATGTTTGAAGTGAGTTTGCCAAATCAAGTAGCTCTATAAATTCAGAAAGTATTCAAACAGTTTTCAGCTTAGAAAGCACATTTTTAAACATGCATATATGTGTATGTGTATATTTTACCTTGCTTTTACCACAACTTGGATGTCAACTTTATCCACTAAGCTACTGTGTGAAGAGCATACTGTCACAATCATTGTTAGTTCACCACTACTTCATGTCACTGTTTATCCTCTGGAAGTCTTCTGAATACTACCTCAAGTAGGTTTTGGTTATTTCTTCCAAAAGAGGGGGAAAAAAAACAAAACCAAAATGAATAAAACCACTCCCCAGCAAAACAGCCCCAAACATAAGCGGCTACATTTTCTTTTAATCTGATTCAAATTCATGGTTTCCAGATAACTGAAACCACATTATACTGTTGGGGTTTTTTTTAATAAAAAGCAAGGTAACTACTATTTTAAATGAATTTCGGCAATATAATTACAAACTAGCCAAGAACATACAAAGGAGTTAATTAATTATGATTACACAGGACATCTTTCCTTGGGTATTTCTAAACTTTGAAATTATTGAATTTACAATAGTAATACAGCCATTCTCTACCAATTGCCCCAAAGCATGAACCCAGTGAAGCTGTGGGGTGACTAATATTTATACCTGGTAGGAGACAGGAACAAGCACACACAAAACAGTCATTTTTTTTTCCACAGGGAAAAGCCTTCAGAGGCTATTAGCTGAAGAATAGTACTTTGAATCCTAGATTTCCTTCTACAATTCAATAGGAAGTGTTTTTCCTTGACCTAGGTGCTTTCTGTTTAAGAAAAACCCTTTAAGTTACCTTCAGGGCTTTTTTGTTTGATTGGTTTTGGTTGGGTTTTTTTTTTTTCCTCCCTCTCCTGACTCTTTCCACTTACATTTTTGTTAGTCTTGTCTTTAATAATTAGCTGCCCATTTCTAATGCAGGCATCTAGAATCCCTTAGATGGAAGAAATTTCTTTCCCCTTATCTGTAAGGGAAATGTAGTGCAGGTAGCTCGATTGTTGATGTCTTCATTACAGACAGGTAAAATTACATTATATGAACATACTTTCTTGTCTCAGATCCAGTTCTGACCATTCAACTTTCCTAGTTTTCCAAGTTTTCCTGCAAATCAGGCTCAAATCTGCTCTGCAGTTCAGTTGTAGACATTCAGACTTAAGTATGTGCATGAAAGGGTCTATATGTGAGGGATGAATCTAAGCTAAGTAAATGGAGATACGGAATGCAAACCGCTTGCCTAAACATGAACACCTTCTGTCATTTGAGATGTTTAACCTTCTTTTACCCTCCACCCAAGAATGGCACAGATCTGCCATAGATTCTGTCTTGTTTCTGCCAAGTTTATATCCTTTTTTTTCAAGACCTGGTGCGTTACTAGATATCAATATTTAGAGAGCATTTAAGTGACCAATTTTAAGTATGCACGCTAACATAAACTGAGCACCTCTAGGTTATAGGGGTCTATTTTGACTCTGTTATCAACACTAGGAGCTTTGTCAATAGCTCACATTTATATGCCTGTATTGTAGACATCTAAATGTAGGTATAGAAATCAAGAGTTGATTCCCACTCCACTGCTTTTAATGTAGCCTGGTTACTCACTTAACTACACAGCAGGTCACTTGGAAAGTAGGTAGAAGTCTTGGGCTAGTGGATCCTGAGAAACATCTTAGGTTACTGAGAAGTCAATTTATGAAAAACCAGAACTCCAGAGTTCCTAGGAACCTGAGGTGTCAGGTTCTCCAGCTCCTTAATAGTAGCTTGTTGTTCTGGATCAGGGTTAGTTTTGATTCTCCCAGAGGAAGGAGTTCTAGGATTTCTCAACTGACACTTAAGGTTCCTAACTCCTAATTGTTACAGAAGTCTTATGAATACAAGCTTCTTAACATGGAGATTGTAAACATAGGAGAAGATATGATAAAATAGCTTTCCATTTGCCATGTTTAAGGATTTTTTTTACTGTCATCCTTTTTTTTTGTGGGAGTGAGGATAAATTCTCCACCATTTGAGAACTTACACTTCTTGATAGTTTAATTGTTCAGAGGATTCAATAGCATGCATTTTTGAATGTGTACATGTAAATAACAATATTAATGTAACAACATACTCCTACTCTGCACACCAGTGAATTCTGTACAGTATCCTAGGATCTGATTTTAGGTATGAGCTTCTAAAACTATAATTGATCTGCCATTCTAACATAGGTCAGTTTCATATGTTCTTTTACTAGGTAAGTAATGCAAAATCGATAACTCATTCTCCCGATTTAATGCTTATTGCATAAATTGAGATACAGTATACCTAACTTATCTGCTATAGATATATTTCCTGACAGGAATATATGTAGCATTGAACCTGAAACAGTAGAAAAGTCTTTGGATGTGTTATTTAAAAAAAAAAAAAAAAAAAAAGGAAAAAACCCCAACCTTTTCATGTATTAAAAACTGAAACAAGAGGAAAAAGTAGTATGAAGTCTGTTTGGTAACAGATGCATTATAAATTACTTATTTTGTCCAGAATGTCCAGAAGTAACTAGGAATTTACCATTCATAATAAATATTTGAGGGAAAAAAAAAAACAAACTGTAAGAAAAAACTTTTACAAATACCAATCTTGGTAAGAAAAATATCCTCATAAGTTGAATATCTCATATTAATGTCTTGTAAGAAGTCCTGTGTTGAATGTATTAACACCATGAAGAGTTATATCAGTGTCAGCATATTTCACCACATTGTATTCTGTTGTATTGAGTTCATTCACTCATCACTGCTTGATGATAATATAGAGAAACAGTCTTTCTCTGTGGAGACTTTCAGCCAATTCAATAGCAGTCAACTATACAATAATACTGACAACAGAAAAAGAAAAGCTATAGTTCTTTTTTTATTATTACTTTGTAATAATATAAAAGCCTCTGAGCAAGCTGATCTAGTCAGGGATGTCCCTGCTCCTTGCAGGTGGGGTTGGACTAGATGACCTTTGAAGGTCCCTTCCAACCCTAACCATTCTATGATTCTATGATTCTATAATAAAGGGATCATACTTTCATCACAAAATCCTTGAAGCTGATCCAAAATCTAATCTAGCTCTATCATAATTAGGTGGATTTCAGAGTTCTCAGTATATAAATATCTGTGTGGTGCTGCCGTAATTCATTGTCTCCTCATTGAAGTTTTCAGGTGGAGGCAAAGATATTTTCACAATTTTGCAAAACATCTGTTTTGCCCTGATTAAACAGGGTACTAAAATAAAAAAAAAAAAAAGAAGGAATGGATATTGATGCAAGAAGATTCTCTAAACAGACTTGAGTTGTATAAGGCACTGCTAGATATAATCAATACAAAGATACATTTCTAATTCTTGTAAAGTTATTGATTATTAAACACCTGGATACTGTTTGAAATTTGCCTTTTTTTTTTTTCTTATTCTAATTGCATATTATGTCCCTTTCTCAATATCATAGCACTGAACTGAATAAACAAGTGAATTGAAAAACACAAAATTAATCCACCGTTCCTTCCCTCTAGGGTGTTTCATAAATTAATACTTTTCATTTGTGCAGGCTTTGAAATGTGGTAAACAACATTACAGACATTTAATAATATTATTTCCATATTCGACTAGAGATGAGAGACGGCAAAACTTAATATACTGGGATTTTTTGGCCTGTACTTAACAACACATTTCTGATCTAGCAAAAATTTAAGAGTCACAGCTGCTACAGAGCAGAAATCTAGTAGCTTTCTTTGGCAGAAGTTAATTGGTCTTGTAAGCTCTACCAAACTAGCACAGATTTATGTTAGACTATAATATATATATATATACACTCCAGATTTACCAGAACTTGTAACTAAGACATTTTTCTTAGAATAAAATTTAATGAAAAGACATTATTTTGTGATCATTCACCTCAAAAGGTTTGTTTATCCCCAGTTCTCCTGGGGATAAATTCCTAAATGTAGTTTAAACATTAAACACAGCATTAACTTTCCCAGCAACAATTCAACAATTCTGCTGCCGCTTGAATCCCTCAGTTACCTTTGAATACTACTTTCCATATGCGTTCCCTCACAAAGAAAAATTAGGTTTGTTTGTTTATTTGTTTATTTTCTTTTTTTACCTTGACTTTTTCAAGAGGCTATTCCAAGACTTTAAAAAGTTAGTTGAAAATTTCAGAGAATTTTATTTAAGCTCTCAGTAAGTGTATCATAAGATCATTTTCTCCAAATGGTAAAATATTCCTAGGAGGCTCTGAAGGAGTACTACACTGCTGCCTCTTTGTTTTCTTAGAAATAATGTAATCCTTCTTAGTATAATATCTATATTTTATTATCCATATATATATATAAAAACCTTTGTATCTAATAGCTATCTCTCTCTATAAATATATAAATCTGTGTTTACCTTCCTAAATAAAAGGTCACAAAAAAACCCACACATGATGAAGCCCTAATCTCTTATATCTCCTGGATTCGCTTTTGCTTCACCACAGCTCCTTCTCAAATCAAGCCCAGGCATGTTTATGGGAGATCTCTGCACAGTTGCTTCCCCAAAAGCTAATATAGATGAAAGTATTTCAGGTTTGTTTCCATCTGTCTTTCATGGCTCTTTCACAAATAATTTTGCCTTTAGTTTTTGAAGATAAATAACAAAAGGGATTCTGGATAGAGTTTTAGGATTGTAATGTGACACCTGTTTCCTTTTTAAGATTTAGAATAAGCGCAGATATCACTCTTTTCAAAGGTTAGACAAAGTCCGGGAGAGATATTTGTCTTTAGAATAAACAGGTCCATCCTTTCTTTTAACAATCATAACTTTCAGTGATTCATGAAGGCTATTCATGGTGTTCTATCTATTTTAGACCTCTTCTATATTCAGTGGAAAAAAACCCTAGGAATTGCTATAGGGTGATTATTAGAATTAGAAGTATATAAGTAGAGATGCTTATCTTCCTCTTTTGACTGAGCTTTGAATAGTTAACTTGAGTGAGATAAAACCTGTGAGTAAAAAGAAGTATTCAGTAAGCTGAATATTATAGAATCATAGAATGGTTAGGGTTGGAAGGGACCTTCAAAGGTCATCTAGTCCAACCCCCCTGCAAGGAGCAGGGACATCCCCAGCCAGATCAGGTTGCTCAGAGCCTCATCCAACCTGGCCTTGAACGTTTCCAGGGAGGGGGCATCCACAACCTCTCTGGGCAACCTGTTCCAGTGTTCTACAACTCTCATTGTAAAAAAAAAATTTCCTAGTATCTAATCTGAATCTACCTCCCTCTATTTTAAAACCATTATCCCTTGTCCTATCACAACAGGCCCTACTGAACAGCCTCTCCCCATCTTTCTTGTAGGCCCCCTTGAGGTACTGGAAGACCGCTATAAGGTCTCCCCGCAGCCTCCTCTTCTCCAGGCTGAACAGCCCCAACTCTCTCAGCCTGTCCTCACAGGAGAGGTGCTCCAGACCTCTGATCATCTTCGTGGCTCTCCTCTGTACCCTCTCCAACTGGTCCATGTCCTTCTTATGTTGGGGGCTCCAGAACTGGATGCAGTACTCCAGGTGGGGTCTCACCAGGGAAATTATACTGAAAACCTAAGTAAAACCCTGACAAAATATCTTTGTTATTGTCTATGCTGTAATAAGTCAATAACGTAGAAGGAATTCAGATAGCATTACAAGTCTGAAACCTCACTTTTTATCAGCATTGCTAGTTTAAGCCACATCCTTCTTTAGCTTAGCTTTTGTGATATATTTAATATCTTTAGGTTTTTTTCCATACATTTGTAAGCAGATTTCCTTCTGTATGTCAAAGAAAGTGCTAGATCTGCTCTTGCTGAGTTTTGAGAGTGCCTCAGAAATGTTCAGAAGTCCTCAAATGAGTCAAATGAATGACCTTTTTTTATTTTCTTTCAGGGAAAAATACAAGAAACAGCATATAAAACCCAATAACTGACTGACATTGTTAAAGCTGGCATAGCACTTAATTAATATGTAGCCATCTGCTTCTTGATTATTGTTTCCTCCATGTATTACAAGAAAATTAAAGCCCAATGAAATAAAATTACTCTATGGATTCTGATAATTACACTGCTACCTTTGTAAAGAGAGATTAACTGCAAAGGGAAAATTAGTACAATTTCTCTCTTTAAACGGATTAATTAACCTGGATCTTTATATGGATGCTTATTTAGAATAAAAATAGTATTAAAATAGTTCAATTTCATTCACTTTGCAAGGAGTGTACCCACTTACATATTTAATTTTATTTCAATAGTTGGAATTGCACCTTCAATACCATGAGCTGACCTCCTTGTACAACCCCAGGTAGAGAACCTCTCTCAGAGCAAAATATTGTCTAAAAAAGCTCATGCAGTATATGTCCAAAGAGCCTAGGCTACTGGCCAAGCAATTTATTTGACTTGCTAATAACCAAGAGGCAGAAGTATGTCTTAGCCTGCCCAAGGGTTTGTAGAGCATGTGTGTGTCACAGACAGATAGTTAAATGATCACAATGTCCACAAGTAGGTGGACAAGGAAAGACTGCAGCAGGGAAGAGAGAGACCTGGGAGAGTGAGAGAGAGAAAGAGAGAGAAAAAGGATTTATCAAAAAGATATGCCAGGAGGAAAAGTGTGGTAACTGGTTTGAGTCTTTACCGCATCATCCACTTGATTTGAGCACTGTCAAAGCTAGTCACAACATAAGGTCATTCTCTTCTAACTTACAAAGGAAGGAGAGGAAAATCAAAGAGATATGTATATTGCATGGGAAATGAAACAGTTGGTAAAACATTGCAGTAAAGAATAAAACAACTGTGGAAAAATACACTGATGTACAGCTGAAAAAGAAGAAAAAAAAAAAAAACAAAGAAAAGAAAGAAAGCCTGCAGGTAGTTAAGAAAAATAAGAAAAGTTATAAAAAGGCTTGAAGAAAGCTATGCATTAGTGATAATGGATATGAGCAATTGCTCTGCTAATTCTGAGCAAAGGAGACATGCAGCCTTTCAAAAAATCCATAATGGAGAACTATGAAGATGGTAATACATTCTTTTTTTTTTTGTTAGTAAAAACAAAAGCAAATATAATGTTTAGAGGAAGCAGTAGGTAGCATTTATTTGATATTAAAGGAAAAGCTAATCTGAAATGAAGTTTTTAATGAACTATGCTGAGGATGACTGTGAGATTCATACTATCACAGAGAACACTCAAGATTAACATGTGTCAGCTTTATAGTTCAGGCATAATTTAAACAATCTTATAATAGTGAACAATATCCTTGAGATCCTAATACCAGTTTTGTTCAGTGGTTCCTGCCCCTATAGCTTCTGCTTCCCAAGATATAATCATTGTCTAATCTAAATCATTTTGTAATATGCTCAGTTACACTGACATTACGCTTTCTCTATGAGGTACGCACTATATATTGTTTGTGTTGTAGATTCTAATTCTCTTGATTCTAAGGGTTATTTCTCCATTTGAGTTATGTATTGTGATATTGTACAAGAAATCAGAGGTTCTTACTAACACTCAGTGTGAGAATTAAAAAGCTTCTTTCATATCCAAACTTCCTGAAGAGCTGTTTTGGCATCCCCACATCTGAGTACAAAACACACAGCAGAATCTGTGCAACACCCAGTTTCTCAAAGGCTGATTATTCTTTGTTTCACAAGGCATTTAAAAACAATCTGTAAAGTCACAACATAGCAGTGTTTACTGAGGTTGTATCATTTAAGTTAAACATCTTGAGAACTGTTGCCATACTTCACTGAAATACTAGAATTTTTTTGTTGCTCTACTTTTTAAGTAAGTAGGGTAGTTCACATATAATTTAACAAATTCAGAGCCGTCTTCTACTCCTACCAGTAAAATGTTAATTGATTCAATTAACTGTAACCAGGACCATAATAATTCTTTCTTTATTCCAGTAACTCATTTTTTGTAAATGCAGATTTAGGAGCAGAGATTAGAAGTGCCATGAGTTTGTGTTAAGCGAAACTGAAGAACAGTACATCATTAGAGGCTTAGGTACTTTACTCAGAGATGGCTTTGAAAAATTACTTCCCCCAATGTACAGAGCAACATTTTGTGTGTGGTATTCTGGAGCTATTCTCAAAAATAAGGTTTTGTTTGTGAAATTAAATCATTCCTAAGGAAAAGAAAGAACTGTGCAAACATAAGCACCTAAAGACCAGTAGGATAGATGGTTGAACTGTAAAACACTGGACTCTTTCTAGAGATCTGCTGCCAACAGATGGTTAACTGACCTTCTTTGGAAGCTGGAACTACAGCCATGGCTGAGACAATGACATAGTTATCTACATATAAACTAGTTTACCTACCCCCGTCCCCTCTAATCGGAAAAATAGGTGTATGTCCCATATGATTTCAGAGTAGATATCTGAAATTAGTCAAAGAAATGGAACCTCCAAAAGCACACCTCTTAATTGACTAGAATGATTGCTAAAATAGTGAGGTACTCTGCCTTAAAGATATCTGTTAGGTAAGATCTCTCTTACCTATTTGAAAGAATTTTGTATCAGAAGATAAAAGTGTAATCAATGCAAAGTAAGTTATTTTTAGCCTTTCATCTGACTAATGATTAAGGCAATTCTAATCAAATCTAATATAGGAGAATATTAAGTATGCTCCTTGGGGTTACAGGACTACAGTGATACTCAGAATTACAAGCTGGACATGAAAATTAACAACCTTTTGAATTCTTCATTATGTTCCAAATTGCCTGTTATCTAGAAGTCTGCTTTGCATCTATAGTAGCTATAATGCAAAAAACATTAAGGAGAGGTTTGACCCATACATCAATTGCACATCTTAGCTCTGAATCCTCAGAGCATGGGAACTGAGAAAAAATACTCTTCAGGGTCCTAAAGGATGCTTGAAACTGCAGATGAATAAATCGAACAGAGTCAATGACAATAACAGCAGTGTTGTTAGTAATGACTTATGGGAAATAAAAAACAGTCATTCTGGTTGGTAGTGGTAGATTTTCACTCTCTTATCATTTTTTTTTTTTTTTTGGCAAAACTCTTGTAATAGTTGAATATAAAACTTTGAGGACTGGAAGGAAAACAGACATATATATAACCTAAAATGCTGCATAAAGGGGTAGAGAAAATAAGTTTATGTAAACAGGAAACGAGCATAGGTTTATATTTATGGTTGGAGAGTGAGTTTTTTTTTTTGTGCTTGTACATGCTGTCTTTCTGTTTTGCAATCTAGCTGAAAGGTCAATGGCTTTGGAGAAAAAAAAAAAAATTACCCTCTTCTCTCTTTCTTTTTCCCCTCTACTGTGTTTGTATTTTTCCATGTTGCAAAGAGTACTTTTCCTGAAGTCTGGCCAGAAAGATTTCTGCTATTTTATCACGACTTTTTCTAAACATATGAAAATGTAGGTCCTGTTTTGCAGATGTTCTTAGAAAGGTTAAAAAAAAAAATTGGTAACATTGCAAATGCTTTTTGTTAGCTGGATCATGACATTGATACTCATGCTGTGCGACACTTAAATGGAAATAATTCCAAAAAAGTAAATTTTTTTTTTCTAGTTACAACTTTCAGGGTAAGAAACTACTGTCATGGGTGGATAGAGAAGGCATAATTTTACCTTAATAACTGCATGTATAATTAAAAGAAAGTAATTGAGGAAATCTGCACATAATATAAACCAGAATTCTGTTCCAGTTTCATCATGACAAGGAAATAGGAAAAGAAATTCCCATGTACCTGTCAAAAAAAACAATTTTTTTTTTGTTGAAAACAACAACAACAACAAAATGCATCTCCTGTATGTTCTCTGCTGTTGAAGGTAACAGCTTTAAATAAATTTTAAGTGTTATAAAATAGTCTAATTCGTAAAGTGAAGTGGTTTTTACTTACGAGTGATTACAAAATAAAATCATGAAGGCATGAATCATAAATCATAACTCATAAACTACAAAGAAAATCAGAATTTTTTTTCAAGATCTTCATTCAAATCTCCTTAGGCTACAAGTGGAAACAATTTTTTATTCTAATCTGGAAACTTGTGGAAACTTAGCATACCATGGAAAATTCAAGTTTTTAAGGACATTAGTGAGAAAATAGCAATATTGAAGTACTGCAGTAGTAAGTAGCAATGGAAAGAGTCAGAAAATAATAGCAGCAGAAGGTAATTTATGGAAAGGTTCAATTTTCTAAGCCCTTAGGGAAGGGCTCATTAAGCCTTTCCACTTAGTCATTCACATTTTTTTTCCACTTCTTTTCTGTTAGTTAATGCAGTTTAGTGCAAAAAAAAAGAATTACAGAAACAACAAGCTCATCTCTGATACCATTATATCATCTGCAATTCCACTATATTTCATTTGAATGAAATGGGATTATGCATCAGGAAAAAAAATATTCCTTAGCTTGAAGGGTGGCAAAGTCCAGTCATAATTGAAAGACTTGAAAAGGCATGAAAAGAAAATATGAAATAAGGAGAATAGACATGTCTTCAAGACTGAATGCAGACAGCATGTTAATGATTTAAGAGTGGCACAAAGATTTTATCTTCAGTATGCAAAGAACTAATTACAGAATTGTTTCTTTTTTTTTGTTTGTTTAAAATATTCCCCACCCTAAACACTCTATTTTCAAACATTTTAAAGAATTGTAGAGTTTCTGTGGGTATTGAGACTAACAGTCTGTGTAAATGTTCTCTTCAAGATCAAAGGAAGCATTCAAATACATAATATAAAAGCTTAATGCAGGTGTTTAGCCCAGATCTTTTTTTTTTTTTTTAGCCTGAAAAGCCACCAACTTTACTAGTAGCAAAAAGAGACACATAAAACTTAGACCTTAAATGTATTTATTTTTATATGTTTTTTAAATGTTATACATACTAGGAACTGAATTAGATAAGACCCTCTTTTAAAACAAATAGTCATAGTTCTGTGCAGAAGATCTCTGTTGAATCCATAGTAGCAAACCTTTTCAGGCACTTAGCTGATAGAACATAAAACCATGGGTTTTTTTGAGATTCACCTGCATCAGAACTAACATGTCAAACATCTTCGGAAGAAAGCAGTTAAGAAATACTGAAGTTGAAAACAGCATGAAAATTAAATGCTGAGTACAACATATACTCATTGTACTGCAACTCCATTTCAGCCGATAAAATGATAACATTATCACAGATGATTCTTCCAAATCCCGACCTTTTAATTATACCAGGAGAGATACTATCTACTCCTTTTTTTTTACACTAATTGAATTGATGGAGTATGTATCAACTCAAGCACCCTGGCATGCAGCGGTTCATAGTATTTACACTTACAGAGTCCCATATTTGCCTCCTTTGTGAAAAGAATTACTGTTTAAGGTGTACCATGAGAAACAACTGTCCAAGATAGCAATGAGTGAACGAGCATAACACTACTGGAGTAGCAAAGATGAGACATATTCCAACCTTTGAAAACAGATGGATAAGAACTGGAAATTCATTTAACAGTGGCCTAGAAGATTGAAAGTAGCTGCAGTGTCTCTCATTTTCAAGAATAAATTTATATTTGAAAAAAATCCTCAGCATTACAAGTGACATAAATACTGTCACATTTTTCAGAAATGAGCAGTAGATTTTGACATCTTTGTTTTGGAATTGTGTTATGCAATGATTTGCTGCTTTGCCACTGGCAATCACTTGCAACTTGGAAAATGCACACTAGCACTAGTCTAGACAGTTATGCTTAAAGTTGACATCAATAGGAAGAGCAAGCTCTGTTCCTGAAAAAAATGCAAGAAATTCCAAATCCACCAAAATGAGCATTTTAGAATTATCTGGATCACACACTCTGTGCAATCACAGAATTTTATTTAAGGTTGCTGTGTATGGTATGCATTGAAGTACTCAAAGATTCCTCCTCAAAGGTTCTTATTAGCAACTCTTTCTCCCTTGCACTTATATAATCCAGTTAGTTACATAGTAATGTTGGTATTAGGAGAGCAGAAGTCTCCCTGTTTCTTTTTTCCATACTTCACTGCCCAAGGAATGCCTAATACACTGTATATGCCTATTGCATACTCTTTTCAGAGTTGAAAAATAGAAAACACTTCAGATTGCAAAAGACTTCTTTCTTTTTTTTTTAATCTGCAAAAGTGAATCACTTATCACTTAGACCTGTGAAACAGACCTTTCTGTTTTACAGACAAAGCTTTTGCTTCATTGTCGTAGTTCAGCCCGGATCGGGACCAGACTACGCAGTCTCTCTCTCACTCCCCCCACCCTCCGAGAGAACAGGGGGAGATAAACCACAACATTCATTTAAAACAATTATTAACTAAAAATAACCTGATAATCATTCTTGTACATCAATTTGTACTTAATCTGAAATTGGTCACTTCTATTTCTCACACAAAGAAAGACTTGTGAGCCTGAAATCTTACCCTTTTTTGTTCTCTTCAGCCAATAAAGATATCTGTTCTTTTTATGATGCTACCTTCAGCTTTAGAAATTTAAAGTCTGCAGAGAGGTTGAAACAGATTTCTAAGATTCAGACTCTTGTCTCAGTTTTTGTGTTTATGGTAAGCACATAGAAAAAAAAAAAAAAAAAAAAAAAAAAAAACACAAAAAAAAAACCCCAAATGCTCATAGAAATAGAAATCAATAATTGGTGCTAGGAATGGCTTCCTAATTATATCTGCTCAGAGAAAAAAAAAAGAAATAAATTAATTTTCAGTAACACTTCAGAAATATGAAGAAGATACTTTTGGAGAATACATGAGAATTTAACTAAATAACCATCATTTTATACTCATTTGACCTTTAGCACTTAATCTTATTTTGCCATCTCTTTAAGAAATGCCATTAGAAAGACACTGATTAAGATGAAAATCCATTTCTTTGATCTTCAGTTAGTAGATGTTTCTGTAAAGATATCTGAGATACAGCTAGAGAGACTTATTACAATAAAGTTGCCTACATCTCTGTTAGATATCCCCAGCTCTCCTTGATTATACCTACTTTAGAAAGTAATCTAGCCCAAGAGGAGAGGATCCATACAATGAAAAGTTTGCTGAAGATATGGAATCATAATTTTCCTAATTTCAAGGATTTTACTTTAGAGTTCCTCTGATCTGGTATAATGATCTGAACGCTTATGAGAAGCTGGTGTACATTAGGTACATAGTTGGCGATAATCTTCTGGTTTATTTTCTTACTAAAGGAATTCATTAGATCACTCTGCAATAATAACTAAAGATGGTAGAAGAAGACTTTTTATAAAATTCTGTAGACAAGAGAGTTTCTGACATTTTATTATTTTTCCATGTTTTACCAGCTGAACACATAATAAGAAAAAAAAAAAAAACAACACAACAAACTTTTGGCTTTACGTCAATGTACTATGATTTGCTTTTTCTGTTTTCAGGATCATGATAGAGATGTTAGAAGAATTATATTATCTCCTTACAGCATTACTATGCAGTACTAATTTCTAAGTCTAATTTTACTCAATGGCTTCAAAATCACAATATAGAACATCTGTGATCACTAGGATTTATTTAGAAGATATTTCCAATGAGATTGCTAATTCACAATCTAATAATTTTTATAGGTTTTTTTACCTGTTTTTAAGTTAAAAAGCTTTTATATTTCACATTTACTAGCAAATGAGTTTGTAAGTGGTTAAGGGATGTGAGCATTTAATTAACACCAATTGTTAAAATTCCTTTCATTCTCTGGAGGATTTTTTTTCACCTGTGCACTTAGATGAAGTTGAGTTCCTGTAATTAATCTAGAGAGATTCTGCACAGAAATTCAAATTTTAAGTCTACAAGAAATGAGAAATAATCTCATATGAATGATGCTATGGCTCAAGGAATTGAAGTGGTTCTTTATATTTCTTTATATTTCTTTTTCACTAATCAGATACAATACATCTCCAGGTCATGATGTAAGAAGAGGACCTATGCATCTATTAAATGCCAGTCAATCTAGACAAACATTACAAGAATGGAAACAAAAAGATTTTGCTTTTATGCCATTTTTCTCTTTGGAATTGAGGAAACAGCATACTGCAGGGAAGACAATATATCCAGAACATCAGTGTGTGTGCCACTAACTGAATCTTTCTCTAAATGTCACATAAACACGGTAAAGCTGTAGCTTGGAGCAGAATCACAGAAGTAGCATCTGTATCATTTGTTACATCAGTGCTTGAGGAGATAGCATATGAGATTTTGTTGTTGTTGTTGTTGTTAATTCTGCTACCTTTGTCTTCTTCGCATTTTGCATTTTGATCTCCCAGGTGAGATGATACAGCTAAATTTAAGATGCGTCTGAGATGCATATTGATCAATAGTTTCATCTATGGCACAGGAGATCATTTTTACATTAAACCTCTTTTAATGCCTAAGCCTCACATTAAAGTTATGCAGAATTTTTAAAGATCATTGCACAATCCTTCAAGTTCCTTTCTATAATTTAGTCACTACCTGG
>JAAGAY010147913.1:0-47921 GCA_011801015.1 Ardeotis arabs
CTTTAAATCTTAAAAAAAAAAAAAAAAAAAAAAAAAAAAAAAAAATCATGTTCCATGAACAAAGTGAAAAAAAAAGTAACTTTATCTGAATATTTTTAAGAATATTGGCCTTATCCACCAACTCGCAATCATACAGTAAGATGGAAATTCTGTGAAACTAAACAAGCACATAAAATTTATCTCCTTGGTTCTAATTTCATAACAATAATGGCTTGCTAATCTTTGTACTGCAGTATTTTTTAGCTTAAACTTCTAATGTGAGGTTTGCAAGATGTGCCATATGAACATTTTTTAAAAACGTGCCAGGAACAGTTCACTAATTTGGATGACAAAATATTTTCTACTTCCAAATGAAATGTTGCTATACTGCTAACAAATAACGCAACATATTGAATGTACAATTGTGAGACAGCTTAATGAAATAGTCTTAATTAAAATCTGCAAGTTACTACAGAAAACAATTATAATCAGGAAAGTACTTGACAGAATCAGATCAGAAAGATGGTAGGAGATGGTACTTCAGGAAGAATTAACGCTAATATTGATTATCTTTCTGAGACGCTTTCACGTTTGTCACCATTTTGACAGCGGCCCAACAGGAAGATGTTTCTCTCTAGTTACGTATCTCAGCTAAACAGCAGCCTTTTAGCTAGATCCTTTGGTATTTCTCTTCCTCCACAAAAATTTTCTTTCTTTCCAAAGACGGTTCAGCAATCTTTTCTTTATCCCATGGAAAAGGAAGATTACATTCATACAGAATTTGCCAGCTGGTGAGTAAAGGATACGTCGGTACACGCTACAGCTCTTTGGCTCCATTTTCTGTGTACATATAAACAAAACCCGAATCCTCCTCTTGCACATTCAATCCCAACTCCTTGTACTAAAGAACTGTGAAAGGAGATGGGAAAGAAACCCTTTTCTGCCATTAAAATTAAGAGTAGCAGCATAGTCTCTGCATTTCAGTCATCTTTATGCTCCTCTCCACCCTCCCAGATGTATGTAGTGGGAATTATTTTTATTTTTTTTTTTAAATCTATGATCATTCGGGGAATTAATGTAGATCTAAATTTTCACCAGTGCCATGCATGGGCTTCCTGAATCTGCAAGATATTGATTAAATGCTACAGGAGTTCCCTGTAGCATTTAAGAGAAATAAGATTAAGTTGTTTATATTGGAGAATGTTGGGTTACTACCCTGACACAAACTTCTGAAGACAGGATTTTACTTTCAACTACTGCTGTTTACAACAATCCACCTTAGTGTTATGCTCGTGAAGCAGGTAAATGTAACCAGACAGAATCTGGGAAGCATTTACACAACTCCACCAACAGCCCTTGTCTCAGCATGTGACATGCCTCTTCCTTCAGCTTTTTCTGTGCATCCAAAGATATTAAGCCAAATTATGTAAACCTCTTCGTCTGTGACTGGTATAAAGAGTTGGATGTGCATGAAAGTTTATTGCATTATGTTCAAGGTTTTTTTCCACTTTGAATTACCATAACTTGTTAAATTCAAAAGTTAAAAGACTGGTACATTGCCTATTCCCTTTTTCTTTGTGCATTAGCCTAAACTGAATGCTTCAAGTGTAGCCACTGCAAGAATGAAGCTGTATTATCTCCAAGAGCTTGTTATATTCTTACCCTAAACTGTGTAAGAATTGTTGGGATGTGTTAATTTGAAAATTATTATTTCCAGTCTTCAGCACTCAATGTTTGCATGCGTATTTGAGCATCCATTAGCGTGAAACGTTTATGTGATTTATCTCTTTACAAGGAATTTTTAAAGACCGGAATTAATTTCTGTTATTGACAAATGGGTACATCCAAATGAAAAACGCTAACCTCACAATGACAGAAGTCGTGCCTGTCCTCTAGAATACAGAGGGCAGAATTGTTTTGTGGAACAGGAACATACAAAGCGTTTCATAACTGAACCACCACGGCTCGGGTTGAATGGCTCACATTGTAGCTCCCCTGACGATATTAACATGCAAAAGGTCAAGAGTCCAAATGAAACTTGCAAGTTCACAGATCTAATAAACTTAACTGGAAACAGTCACTGGTATATCTGTTTGTGTCGTGTTGGTACTTTCTTACATTACAGAATCAAAGCTTTCAGGTTTATTCTTGTAGCAGTGATATCACTCCGGCAAGTCATTTGCAAAATAAAGATTTTTAACAGAAGGCCTTGATTTGTACAGTGAAGAGTCTCATACTCCAAAAAAGAACCCGAATAAAATGCAAACAAAAAATTGAAGAAGATAGTATGTTCTGTGGAAAAAATCCAATTTCAGTACGTGTTGTACAACTTTGGGGAGAGATCAGAGCAGAGAGAAGTGGAGGAAGAGGTTTTCTATTTATGGATGGTGCATGTGTCTTCTTCCTGCTGTTTAGAAGATTTGTTCTTATACTGCTTTATTTGTATTGCAGAGTTTTTTGCCCCCCTCAGAGTTGGTGATGTTCAGTCACCTCTTTTCTAGACCTTCACAAATGAGAGTTCTGGCAGCAAGCATGGATCTGTCACCAAATCTTCTGGGAACAAACCAGGTCTTAAATTTCCAATGATAGACAACGTATCAGTCAAGCAAAAGTTGAAACACAATATAAGCTTTAAAAAAGTTGAGAAAAGTGTACTTGACCCAAATAAAGTCACCTCAGGTACATGAAATTGAATCGTTTGTCCTGATAGTACAAATAGCAAACGGGATGGATGCTCTGTAATTTAATCATCCTTATATTACTTTGCTTTATTTTCCTTATATAAACAAATCAGTTTAATTAGTTTAATACCCAAAAAGTTTCAAAATAGAGTTCATGCTTGCATTTTTAGGTCATTTTTAAACTGCCACACAATGGAAAAATTAAATTGGAATTGCACCTGTAACGAGAAACTATGTCTTAGTGAATTAAGTGAATTGGCTTAGCGGACACTGGCTCATTAGGACATCCAGAATTACTTTTGCAATAAGGCAGAATACGCAGACGTGCCTTTCAGTTAATCGTGAAACGCGGGACCAAAGGGCAGAGATAAAGCACGTCTTCCGATCACGCTCCTTCTCTGGGGTGCAGGCAAAGTTCTGCGGTTACAGTCACTAGGCTTTTAGTGAGAACGGGATCAAGTCTGTATTGTGTGCTACTTTGTAATTGGTTGAGATAAAAAAGGTAATTTAAAACAAATTATTTCTTTAAAATACCAAAAAAAAAAGGAAAGTTACTTATCATAGTTAATTTTATCAACACAACAAATCCCCTGTAATGCACACAGCAGCCATGAAACAGGTTCCAGCCTAACAATGTGCATGAGTAAGTTCTCAGAAAACGATATGAAGTTTGCCAAGATTAGCTAATCCGTTTATTGTTTCAGTGAAGTCAGTCAGCATGTACGCCAGCGAGTGCCTTTTTAAAGTGATATTCCATTTTTAAGCACAAAGCTTCAAATATTTATAGAACAAAGATTATTCACCAAACATCACAGCAGATGGATGGTTTCTCTCTTCTTAAGGGGGATTGGGGGAACACAGCTACATCTCTTGAGACAAAAACCAGGCCTGTACAGACAGGGAAAAAATTGTGCAGGAATGACAGTCTTTGCAGGTAAAGATCACTGTAGAAACAGCTTGCATAAACGCAAAACTGTTTTGATGCTGTACTTGACATACGTCATTAAACTGGGGCTCTCCACGCAATCAAGAATGCCATTGAAGAGTTAAGAGTCAGGCGTTATTTTTTTTAAGTTTTAGAGAGGAAATGGAATAGGTCCTTTCCTAATTCTGATTTACTGCATATTTGCATTCCAGTAACTCAACCAACCCCATTCAGTAAAAAGAAGTATTTTTAAATTAAGGTTAAACTGATTTAATTGTGCATTTATGTAGGTCTGAAGTAATCCTACTTACATCAGCTTTATTTTGTGTCTTTGACTTAATTTAGAACAGAAAATAGGCCTCAGGTATTCGGGGAAAAAGTATAGTCAAAATTAACTAGTGCCCTGATCTTATAACCGTGGAAGGGCAAAATCCTGTTTCCATTCAAAGCTTCACTTACATCAAGGTGGAGTCTCCCGAGTAACGGGCTGCCTTTACTCAGTCAGCCAGTCCTTTGCGGAGTAGGACCAGATGTCTTTCCCTGTCCTTCCAGCCAGGAAAAGAAAAATAAATAAATAAATAAAATATAGCAGCATAGAAATAAAGGAAAATTAAATAATAAATCATAGAATGGTTTGGGTTGGAAAGGACCTTCAAAGGTCATCTGGTTCAACCCCCCTGCAAGGAGCAGGGACATCTCCAACCAGATCAGGTTGCTCAGAGCCTCATCCAACCTGGCCTTGAATGTTTCCAGGTATAACATTACTATGGACTCATTCTCATGCATGTAACTCGCTGTTTGTAGGGAAAGACCTCAGACTTCTCTTTAACTTACCAGTAACAAGGAGTTCAAAGGGAAGTTTCTCTCAAAGGCCTGTCCCTGTGGCCTCCCTGTCTGTTCCTTTCATATGACATTAGACTAAGTATATATTCTCCTACCTGCCCATCACATTCCTAATCTATTTTATCTTCACCTTTTATTTCTCTCTGAAATCCTTACCATGCACGCTTGCCCAATTATTTTACATACTTATCTGCCCTTCACCAGTTGTTCTGACCATCCTCGGCTGTCTTAGCGATCTTTACAGCACCCATTGGCTTGTTTATTGCCATGTGAGTGCGAAGCTAAGGCATAACATGTGATTTACACAAAGATAAGTTTTAGCAGAGCACAAAACCGTATTCAGCCATCTTATCTTCCATATGAGAGTCCCGAGCACTGGTTATATTTTCCGTTCAAAACTTTTTTTGAGGCTAGGAGAGCTCCGTTTCTGCCGGACCGCAGGCAATGAGGCAACTGTGAGAAATAACTCAGTCATTTTTCTTTCCTTTGATGTTACCACTGTGGAATTGCCACTTGCATTGACTTTGGGAACTCTCAAATTGCTATCTAGGGAGTAAAAATCTTGTTTTGAAGAACAGAAAGAAATACTCAGACTTCAAGACCAATGAGATTGCTATGGCCCCAGTTTACTCTTACATTAATTTTTTTTTTTACGATGCCTTGGAGTTAGAGGTGAAATATTTATTGTCTATACCATATTTTAGTGCATAGCAGACCAAAGGAAGTACAAGAAAAACTAAATATAACAGGAAACGTTGCTTTCTGCACCATGTCTTAATGAATTGCTGAGTTGTTCCTAAGTTTCTGCATGGTTTCTCACATTAAAAGCAGCTTGCTTGACACAGCAGAGAGAAGGACATAGCCGCAGTAAAATATGGGATGGCAATCGCGGATAGAGCACACGTGTTTTTAAAACTGCATTACAATTGGAAATTGGAAATAACTACATTCAAGTGCACCCACGTAGCGAGAAGAAACATGATAAAGCAGCCCCAAGCAATTTAAAAATATGCTGTATGAACGAGCAGATAGCCCAGGCAGAACAGCAGTCCGAATACCTCCTTGGGATAAAAGGCAAGCACGCAACAGCAAAGGGATAAAACGCAGCTGGGAGAATCCCGTGGGCTGCAATTCCACACTAGGACAGCAGCATCATCTACCAGGGTGGCAGCGCAGGTTTGATCCGAGTGGTCTAAGCCACAGCTAAAACAGTCTGTCGGAAGGATTATTTTCTCTACCTGCAAGTTATACTCTTTCTTCTGGTTTAAAGATTGTACTGCGTGCGGCGATTCCGTGAGAAGACACAAGAAGGTAGGCTGCCTCTCGCTTGTTGAGGAATCAGTGACTGTTCATGACAAATGAGCACACTGGTTTTATCCAGCCAATTTATATTTTTGCACTAAACAAGATGACAGGAATTGCAGTCATCCCGTGAGATTTAGCACATTTCCTGATGTTTTATGTGACATTTTTGGTGAGATAATTATTAGAATCTTTACAACTTTTTTTTCCTGTTACCATAACATATGGTTCCATGTATAAATGTTAACATACAGAGAGTTCTGTTGCAGGGTGCCCATGAGGATCGGAACAGGCAGCAGACCTCCCCCAGAGCACCCATTAAAAAAAAAAAAAAAAATCAGCTCAGCTTTGCGTTCAAACCCGGGCAGATCAAAGTGCTCACTGAAAGTTTACATTTCTGTGTCATAAGCAAGTGAGATAAAACTCTTAAAATTGAAAATCCCATCTCTTACGTTACCTAATTAAAAAAAACCTCTACCACGAGTTGGCAATGCAATTCCTGTTGCTTATATCGAGGTGGTTTCCTCTGAAACTGTGTTCAACAAAGCGAGGGCCAGGTGGGTCAGAACGCATTCCAAGAAGGAGGAAAGGATGAATTGCCTTGTAGGTGCCACTGCATCCTTTAGTAGTATCTGTTCGTGTTCTTCACATGTTCCTAACATGTCTACCAGACAAGCAGCCTTGATTTTCTGTCTGCGTTCTAGAGAAGCTCATGACTAAATTCATATTGTTACAAGGAACGTACTAGGATTAGAATTACCAATAACTGACTACGCACCAGCACAATATTCTGAAGCCATTCCAAGCATGTGCTAAACACTTGATACAAGAGTAAAATGGTATTTTGACAGTTGTGGGGTTTTTAAAATTTTGCACACAGATCTTGGAGTTCGGCAAGACTGTGCAAGAAAATCAAGTGAAACGGCATTTGAGAATGGGAAGCTAGAAGCTGTCTCAAAGGAGGAGGAGTATAACAGCCCTCTAACCTCAGTGTACAAAAAAAACCAACAAAAAAAAAAAAAAAATAGGAAGTGTTCCAGTACGGGCACAGGCTCAGTCATCCACACTGACCTCTCCAGGAACTCTCAGTTCTCCATAGCAAACAAATTGAGTGGCTCATCCCTTCTGCACCGTAGAAGAGCCCCTTTCAGGTCCAGATGGAAAAGCTTTTTTTCTATTCAACCATGGAAGATTCTTTTGCAGGAATGGAAGATCCTGAAGACACCAATCAGTTAGAGAAAAGCCCTTCCCTGAGCATTAGCCAATTTCCTAGTATTGCTTGTGTTTTGCGTGATCAGTTGCCATTCACTTTCCTGGCGATGCCTTATTTACAAAGCCAAAATAAATACAATAAGCAAAACAAGCTCCCATTCAACAAGCACAGAGGAAGTGAAGAAGCCACAGGCAGATCAAGAGAAACTTAAACAATATGAAAGACTAGACTCGACTTGACTCTTTAAGGTTGGAAAAAACCTCTAAGATCATCAAGTCCAACCATCAGTCTAACACCATCATGCCTAGTAAACCACATCCTGAAAATGTCACGTCTACACGTTCTTTGAACACCTCCAGGGATGGTGACTCCACCACTTCCCTGGGCAGCCTGTTCCAGGTCCTTTTCCACCGGGCAGCTTTCCAGCCGCTCTGCCCCAAGCTGTAGCATTGTGTGGGGTTGTTGTGACCCAAGTGCAGGACCTGGCACTTGGCCTTGTTAAACCTCATACGATTCACATCAGCCCATCGGTCCAGCCTGTCCAGATCCCTCTGCAGAGCCTTCCTACCCTTCAGCAGATCGACACAAAGGTGAGGAGTATATTTAATATAAATGCAAACTCTAGAATTATACATAAACATACAGTAGCTACAGCATGAACAGGAAGAAACTGTGCTGTTGGTAAGTGAAAAACTGTGTAGATTTTATAGTTTATTTTTATCATAGGTTGGTTTGATATTCAACGTGTTTTGGAAAGAAAGGGCTAAATTTTTTCCTCTTTCAGGTTTTCTATACAGTTGGAAATATACAGAAACAAGTTAATAGTTCTTACATCTATTTCTCCATCCTTATAATTCACAGCAGCTCTCTTCCAGTTGGTTCTACCAGAGACACTGAAAACCACTCAAAAAAAACAAAGATTGTGTTTGCACCATCGATACTCCCTCTACAAGTCACACACTTGCTTTATTCCTGATCGTCAATAAACACCACTGAAGCTTTAAACAAGCTTTCTTGGGCAGAGACGCAAGGGAGATTTGTGGGTTTTATTGTTACAGACCTGGAGATAAAAAAATAGTCCGAGTCCACCACAACCATGCTCTTTGAGCACTGGTATACATCAGGAACAGCGCAGTCAGAGAACTCACCCGTTCATCCCTTTGTGAGGCTTCCCTTTGGGATCGATCCCATTTAACCAGCACCGAGTCCTTTAAGCTCAGCTTCTTTATGTATTCCAGCCCTAATCAGAAGTTCAAGTGAAGAGACACAACTTTGTTTGTCAAAGTTATTTTTAATTGCTTGCTTGTCCTATTTTCTATCTGTGGTCTAAATACAGGAATTTCATTGACTGCAGAGACTTTCAAACAAAGGCACAACGACGGAGCAATAGCTTTCCCTGCTGCTCGTTGTAATCAACAAGCTGCTCGCTCTGTCTCAAGGAACTGCTTCAGCAATTACATTCAGAGATGCTATCAGGAAAAACATTTCTGTTCCCAGCTTCGCTGCAAATGAACCAACTGTCTGCATTTCAAAGTTTGTCAGCTGTCCCAGGGGACATCGCAGACAGCTAGACATAAGTTCAGAATGAAACTTCTCTCTTCAAAAGTTAAGGAAATTCAGAACTAGGCTTATCACACTGTGTGAAGGTGACAATTTAGACGGAAGAAAGATCTAGGTTTTACCTATTTTTGTACCAAAAGGTTGTAAATATTCATCTTTCCTACTATGCCAACAGGAAACCTTCCTTCTCTTGAGTTTCCTCAGTCTCCTGGTAACATTAGGTAGAGCTAGTAATGGTACCTGATCTGTCCAAAAAGTTGGGGGGGGAAGCCAGAAAGCGGAAGAAAAGGTAACCAAAGGGCAGACTAGAAAGAAACTGAAAGCTCGATGGGTGAACAGGTCTGTTATCCCAGCTTTCACACAAAAGGCTTTTCCTTCTTTCTCAAGACACAACACTCAGGCAAACCAAACCATGGCTAGCAGGGGATGCAAAAGGGGAGGGGGGAAAGAACCCAAACCAGTATTCTGCTGGTGACATTAACTTGAAGAGCCAGGTTCTCTGAGGCGGTGTATTTGTAGTGCCTCGGGGTGTGAGTAGGCAAAGTTAGGGAGGGAGATGTAACCCCGCATGGTTAAGGTTTGAATGTGTGAAGTGATAAAGTCACAGACAGCTTTTTCATTTTCATGTTTTAACAGCATTATTTCATCTAGAGCCCAATCCAAGGCTCCACATATTTGTTCTTTAGTATTCTATTTATTAAATAGGAACCCAATCTGCTCATCAGATTTCATGAAAAAAAAAAGCACAAGATCATAATCAGTAAATACTTTGCATGTTTTCATCTGTCAGTCAAAATACAAAGCCATTAAAGTGTTTTGTAACATAACTTTTTTTTTTTGCTGTTTTGTTAAAATACCACTTTTCACCAAGAAATGAACTTCCCCTGCCTCACCACAGGTCGTTATCTGATGGTGGTTTTTTAATTTGTATTTTCAAGTGTGTGCTTACAAGGAGTAAGTTGAATATTATACAACTTAGAAGGGT
Organism: Ardeotis arabs; assembly: GCA_011801015.1. Lineage (NCBI taxonomy): Eukaryota > Metazoa > Chordata > Aves > Otidiformes > Otididae > Ardeotis > Ardeotis arabs. The sequence goes on from JAAGAY010147913.1 coordinate 9,489, forward strand.
TTCTAGCAAGTAAGCCACTCAGGACAAATACTCAAAACTCATGCAATGCTGAGGCAGCAGAGAGGGGAGAGCATTCAGCAGATTCCTTCTCTCACGTTTGATGGATTGTGTTCAAACACACTGGTTCTTCTCAAAGAACACTGGCTGCATAATTCTCAGCAACGCACTGTCAGGTTTGGATTACACAAAAACACAAAGGGGTTTTATAGACTATAAGGTTTCTCTTTGAACATTTATCAACTTTAAGGTACATATTAACTCTAGACTGTAGGATATTCCACCTTCAGGTCACCATCAGGTGATAAAGGTCCTTCGTAAAATCTCTCCAGATCCTAGAACGTTAGTGCAAAGACACTGTCCATTATTCAACTGTAGACTTTGCCAGGAGCAGTGTTTGATTTCTTCTGCTATGTCTTGATAGTCTCCTATTACGTTCTCAGAAGAGGAAGGAGATCAGTGTCGTATCTGTCAGATAGCTGGAGGTTCTCCTGCAAATTCACCGCTAGAGCCATGCGGCTGTGTGGGAAGCCTGTGGTTTGTTCAGCAGGAATGCAGAGAAAAAAAAGGCTCAAAGCTAAAATGAAATCAGGTGAGAGAGACAACCACATGACAAAAAATTCTGTTGAGATGCTTCTGCCAGATTTAGGTCTTAACTGTACAGTACAGTACAGTTCCACTGTACTAATGGAGCTGAATAAGATGAAGTCTTCAAATTTACTCAAAGGACACATTTAACTCATAGCTTGATCACCATGGTAGTATTTTTCTGCGGCACAAGCATCCTCAGTGAAATAACAGTAGATATTAATGTCTTTGATGGGGTATGTTGTGAGCAGATCACCAAAACCATAATTTTCTAGTACTTGATTTAGATTGAAACAAGATCTGTGATGTTAAGTGCTGAAAGATTTAATGAGCCAATCTACAGCAATTAGTAGTATCAGGCAAATGTCAAATTTTGCAGGGACATAAACTGCACATTTAAGACTAACAGGTAAGAGAAATGTTTGAATGACAGAAACCATAAAATGAGATTAAATGTGTGAAGTGTTGGAAGAATTCGGATGTAGAGGGGAGAAGGAATGTGGGCAGGATGAATTTCAGCATTCAGGAAGGTGACTCCCAGCTAGAGAAGAGCCCTGTTGGTTGTTCTTTGATTTCACCCTCACTTATATCAACATACCTTCTTTTTTGTTGGTTTTTTTTTTCTTTTTTTCTTTTCCTAAGCACTATTCTTGCTGTGTCATTTCTAGTTCCATTTGAAAGAAGATTATCAGTGATGTTATATCACTGGAAGTTTAGATTATAGGTGCATTTTCACAATATGGACCCCATCTTTATTGTGGGATCGAAGGTACTCACAAGACAAGGTGGTTTGGGTTTGTTTGGTTTTGTTTTTGTTTTTTTTTAAAGATGCATTCTTTGATGTTTGTTAAGCACTTAGGTAAACTGTGGCTTCTGAAGTTCCTAAGCAAGTTGTATAATATTCAACTTACTCCTTGTAAGCACACACTTGAAAATACAAATTAAAAAACCACCATCAGATAACGACCAATAATTAACCTCCAGAAGGGATACAAGTAGGTATAGGATATATACACACACCTGAGCTAGCGTAGATTGTGTAAAATGCCAGTCTTGTACATGCAAAGATAAGAGCTTATGCCAGCTTTGTTTCTTCAGTCTTAAAAGGCAGATGATGTATCAGTGAAATCCTGCGTACTTGGTTCCCTGCCAGGCCTTGTTCATTCAAATTCCTTGCTTGCCCCCAGCTTAGGGAAGTGAGTCACATTTCCCAAACCTTCCCCAAATCCAGTCCTCCTCCGTGCTGGCTGACAGCATATGGGAACGTGATCCTGTTCAGAAAGAGTTCCTTCGGTAGTTTGGGAGCCGTAACCAGAAAAGACGTGGTGGTACGTGCAGTTTTATTCCTGAAAAGCTACAGATTTTGTCATTTAAAAGCAAACAAAAAATTCAGCGCAGTCATATACCACACAGAATTTAACAAGACTATTCCAATTATCCCTACTTATTACATGTGTTTACCATAAAACATGCTGTAGTTTCAAATGATTCAGGAGAATTCCAATGAAAAGATAGCGATCTGTGGAAAACGGCTTTGAAATAAAAAAATTTCCTCATTCCGATTTTATAACAGGCATGATGTTGTTTAAGGTTAAAGACAATTTTTTGCCTTATTGCAGGGGCTGATCTGGGGGCTGTGAAGCCCTGTGAGCTGTGCCAGCAGAACCTGATAATTGACGCGGACAATTTTAATGAGAATGCATATTACAGAAATCACCAACAGTCACGGGTAAGAAACTGCCTCTCTTCAGATAAGAGTCCGTAATCCTGTTTTGATATTGGTGCCTTGCAATCTTTCAGTGTGTAGTGAAATGTCAACATCAACAGAAACCTGCTAAACTGTGAGAAAGAGATATGCTTACTTATGCAGATTTCAATAAATGTAAAGAGACTTTATTCATCTTCGGCCCGGATTGTATAATCCCACAGCATTTCACAGAACTGCCCTATATCTGGAGGCTTTGCATAGAGAAAACCTGTAATTAAGTGTGGCAATGGAAAAAAAAAATTCTTGTTTGTTATGTAGATACAACATTGCAGGAGCGAAGCAGATTAAGGGAGAGCAGCCAAGGATTTCATTGTTTGCCCTTCACAACATTAGGCAAGATGTGGAATTTAACAAACTAAGCAACAGAAGAATCAAACATCTCCCTGTTAAGCTTTTTTTTTTTTCTTTTTTTTTTTTTTTGAATGGACATGGAGTTTTAAAGAAAGAAATACAGGAATGAGGGACTGAAGTATTGAAACTAAAGAGCCTCCTTTTTTAAGGATAGCCAAGAATACTCCATTTCCTGATAAATTAGTCTTACCAAAGCCAGATGTATTGGTTTCATTACGAGATGATGCTGTTATCGAGGAAAGAGATAATATGCTCAGCAATCAAATAAAATCTTCTTGGTGAAATTCAAGAATAGTGTTTTGAAATCTTAATGCACAAGTTTTATTACCTCATGGTTACTGACAGGTTGCCATGACCCTAAGGCATTCAAGTCATGGAGAGGACCTGCTGTGCAAGCTGTAAGCCAGTAAGATATCACAACAAGGCTTTTAGCGAATTGCAGTAGAAATTGCCTTCTCCAGAAGTCTTGCAGAGGTCTTGGCTCTCCTCAGAGTGCCTGGTAGGAGCTTCAGTCCCCGTTTCTACACTGCCTTTCTAGCGCTAGCAGTCGAGTAACAAGGTTTGCACGTGAACCACGCGCACACGGTTCGGTTTTGAAGCTTTTAAGTACTTCACAGAATTTGAACCGACGCCTGTGCTGGAGTCTCGTTTGACAATTCAGTGCGTAGTGCTCACACATTCCACACAAGGAGAGACTGCAAGGCTCATTTCCCCCCTCAGGCATTTTAAAAATGGGATGAATTGCAAGGGTGAGTCAGTGCTAGAGTATTTAGAGTAATTAAGATTACAGGTTGTGTTTCCTTCTTGAGGTGTTTTATATCATATTATACTGCTGTACTTTTAGGGTATTATTTGTGATGCATTCCTAGTGATGCCAGAAGCTTCTTAAACATATGGTTAGGTGCCCTTTTCAGCATTTCTGCTAATCTAAATAAATAATTCAATGTGCCAGAGTCTTTCCTATTAACTAGGAGAAGATGCACAATCTGGTAGAAGTGTCTTTCTCGAATTATTTGCAGTAAAGAGTGTATATTTCCTCATCTGCATGCCTTCAGGCCTTACTTACTCATAAGAGAAAAAAAAAAGTAAATTCTTTCCCAGAATGCATTCACCAGCAAACTATTTTCTAGTTGATCGATTTGCCACTATGTTGTAAAATACATAGGAATAGAAAGCCTTTTACTTAGGCTGAGATTGGCAGACACTCATTGAAAGCCTAAAGGAGAACATCATCATGGCTTGAGCTGTCCAAAAGGAATATAGAAATTTAGAGGAAAAAGGGTGGAGAAAGACGAAACAGTCAAAAGAACAATTTGAGGAGAGTTTATAAATACATTAGAGCGTAGAATACTATAGCACAAAGAATATACCAACCCAGTTACAGCCTTTCCCAAGTGCACCAGAACACCTAACCCATGAAAGGGGCACGCAACCACCCCCAAACCCCCTAAACAAAACAAAACCAGGTGTTTCATCAAAGCCCTGCGGAGCAGGATGAGTTCAAGGTTGAGGGTGATGCTGCTTCCATTCACAGGCTGTCTGGTCCTGCCTCTTCCTACTTAGCACTTGTAAAAAGATGCCAGTACTTTTCAGGAACACTATTAGTAGCCTCAAGGTAGCTTTTATCAAGCTTGGGTTTACATTCAGCATCCGGCGCGTGCATTCTGTACAAACGCAGAAAAATCTCTCTCCCCCTCTCTGCCATTCTCCCTCTGCCCCCACACAAACGCACTTACGTACACACATCATTTTGTCTCTAACCACTGGAATGCAGCCATCTCCGACTTGGAATGAGGGCTGCTCTTCCACGCCAGCAATATTGTACAGTGTATTTACAGGGGAAATAATTAATTGCTATAGTTCATTTCCACTATTAGCAGCTGGCACTTTAATTACAGAGGCAAAATGCAAACAAAACACTTGTTTGTCATGAGTGAAGGAAAATAAGTATTTTGTCCTGACAGTTGATTAGATTTACTATTAAAAAAAAAAAAAAAGTACTCAATTAGAACCATAGAGGGGAAATTTGGGGAGGCAAAATCAATTGCCTGCAGTGGAATGCAGCCAGGATGCTGCATTTTATTTTATGACAGTTACAAGTGCCATGAAACCTTCAGTACCTACAGGTGGTCAAGGTCTCCTGCTGTATCTCACTGAGAATTGACACTTTTAGAGGCAGTTCATCCTGTTTCACGATCTGTTCTAGGAAAGCTTAACACCATCTACTTCTGCACCTGGCTCCCCACTGCGCCAGGATTTTCCTTAGAGACTTGCCATCCAGGAATGCAGAAAATTCACTCCTTGTCTTTCACATTAGTGATTATTATCTACATTGTAGTTGATCTGGATTAAAAAAAGAAAGCAGCTACCTCCTCTCAAAACACACACAGCCCCCCCCAGTTCTGGATAGTATATCTGTAATTTTAATTGCACCACCTTTTTTTTCGTTTTAATGGCTGCTTGATATTTGCCATTGCTTATGTCAAATTGGTACTTTGCATTTGCTTTCTTCCCAGTGAGCTGTACCAGTCCCCACTGACATTCGCTGCAACAGACCAGTTTCTCTGCTGGAACTGGCCAAGTTCCATTCTGGACAGGTACAGCATTACATCCCATGCTCCATTTTATACCTCAGGCCAGACTAAATATTGATCTTCTCGTTACCTATGATGAAAATATTCATTCTTTCTTTTTTAACAGGATATTGTCTAAGTGAAACTGGCAACCGTGCATTTTTGCAGGCCAATCTAAGAGAGCTCCCTCAGCATCTTCCCTCCCTTGGGAGGATGCTGAATCCTCAAAAGAGGCCAACAGCTGTGAGCATTGCTAGTAAGAAAGATAGCACATACAACATTAATTGTGAAAACAATCCTAAGTTAATGAGCTAATTGCATTCAGTAAATCAGAGATATTCATCCAAAAAGGCTGTGGGTTGAGTATGGCTCATATGCAACTTCCTTCTTTCTGAAGGCCTCTCAGACATCAACAGGAGCAGCAACGTGTTAAATTAATTATTCTGGCCACCTCCCCCCATCCTAGCCTCTTTCTTGATGCTCCAGTCCCATCATAGTGTTAGAAATAAAATGAAAAATCACATGCTACGTGCCAATTTGTGACAGAAACATCCATATGCATCCCTAACCAAGCGTCACTCGCGCCCCAGAACAGCGGTGCCTTTCCAACCGCGTGCTAGAGCGTGCTGGCCGCCACTGAAGCTGGCCAGGCTGCACCGCGCTCCTCTCGCTCACATGCTTAGCATCTGACCGTAAGAGACCTGCTTTTTAGTCATGTAATACAAGAGACATCAATTAAACAGATGGGTAAATAGCTAAGCAGCCTATCCCAGCCACTAGACAGGTTATCACTGCTGCAACGTTGCCTAAGAGCGTCGCTGGCTCTGGTGTCTTTGTGCAGTTTAGCACAAGGCAGTCACCAAGGGGGAAAACACAGATTTGGTTCTCACATACCAGCACAGCACAAACCAACAGATGCAGGTCTCTCTTAGGCTGCACCAGTTTTACAAACAGAGGTTTGCAGAACTTATGTCACTGAACTGCACGCTGGTTGCCAGAAAAAGCACAAGAAAAGTAGAAAAAAATAACAGCATTTCCAGTTACCTTGTAGTTACAGCCAATCCTCACTGCTTTCCTCCGAGAGTTACGGCAGTTTAGCATTCCTTTTTGGTTATCAAACTCCTCAATCCACACAGACCCAGCAAAGTATCACCAAGCAGACCTTCCTTTTCAAACACCAGCCAGTAAAATGCTGTTGTGCAGCTTCCTTACAGGTGTGGACCAGAGTCACACCTGATCCTTATATCCTTCTCCACATCCTAATGCAAGATCGTTAATTTCCTTGTTGTCTTGTGATTATTTAAATGATCTTCACAGGGGTTTTGGCAGCTTCACAAAAGTCACCTGTGCTCACCCTGCTCACCAGTCATCATATTAAAAAAAATTTTAGAAGAGAGCCTGAGTAACTTCTGGGATTTCCTAGGATTACATGCCTGGAAAACACAGCTGGAGTGACTGAGGAACGAGAACTGCAATGACTTTTTCAGCAGTGCTTATCTACATGAGTACAGACATATCCCCACCAGCTTCTCTGGTGGGTGTTAACTGGTCCCCAGCTCCTTTCAATAGTTTTGGCAGCAATGCACTAGGGAATCTTAATTAAAGTAAAAGTGAAAATGAGGGGTTTGATGAGGCCTTTTTGCTTTCCTTACGGTAAGCATCTCAACCCACGTGAAAGGTTTTCTTGGCTGTCGGTAAATATTATTTCCACCACCTTGAGAGATACTTCGTTATTCCACTCATTTCAGGCGTGTAGACAGGAAGAGTTAGAATACATTTGTGGTGCTGTCGTTTGTGACCACGTCAGTGTGTCAGCGCTATGGACATGTCAAATTAAAACATATATCCCTCCACTTAGCTCGTTATGAATTGCAAAGCTGCTGGTGAAAATTTCCAGTTGTCAGGCAAACTCTGCATGAAACTGGGACTGTGTTCTATACCTTGCAAAGCTCTCTGGAATTGCATTTTTGATGGTTTTAAATTCATAGAACATCTTTTCACTGGAGCATTATGATTGTAGTTGAGCTGATCTAAAAAAAGGTCACATCAGCTGCTCCAGTGGCTGCTTGTGGCTTGTCTGAAGTCTTTCATCAGTCGTCTTGATACTGCAGGAACAGTGATTTTCAGTCCTGACTGTCTGGAGGTTGGGAGGGATTTTAATTAGAACCCAGGCTATGAGATGCTAGATTCTTGCGATTCCTTTTTAGTCTTGCCATTTTGAAATGTCCAGTCTAAAATAACACTGACATAGTGGTAAGAATAATTCTTTTTCTTCTACTGTTGTTGTTATTATATGTTTATCCTTACAATTAGTGGGTATTTCTGGCTGAGTTATGGCTGAACATCATTAAAAACAAGACAAGATAAAACAACTCAAAAAACCGCAAAACAAAGAACTAGGCAACAGTTTTCTCCTGACAAATCCTCAGTCCAGATGAGAAAAGAAAAATTGAAATAATAACTTTTGGATGTAGAACATAAACCACCTGTCTGTGGTGCTTCGAGACCCGGCATTTCCACAAGCTGCCTCTCATTTTGACTTTCTATTATAATAAATAGTTTTTAAAACTTTCCATTTGCCATTCAGACAGCTGAATGCAGCCACAGTGCCAGCTGAAGTCAGCAAAGAATTCGGCACTTCCAAAAATCGGGCAAAAGAGGGGGAATGAAGGGATTCATCTCTGCTCATTTTCAACATCTGCAGTACAAAGTCAACATCAGCTGGCCACAATTTTGTTCTAATCTGCATAGAGAAAGAGCCAAGTCTGAGAGGTGGTTCATCTTCCCTTGGGAAAGATGACTTCAACCGGTCACACGAGCCTTGCTGTGGAGACCCTCGTCGTTTTAAAGGCATGACTGGGTTACACACAAATACCTGTGGAGCAGACAGATGACACTCATAGTGGTTCACGCTGGCTACTGGAAAAGTGAATCAAAGGCAGTCGTCCAAAATCACTGACAAACCCACAACCAAAATGTTCAGCTTCTGAAAATCCGTGTTCAGGTGCAAGAACAAGTGAGATGTAACAAGTGAGAGAATCAGGTACGGAATCTGCTCCTGCGGGAACGTCTCTGGCGTGATGCAGTAGCGGGACACAATTACAGCTACAATGAGTCTGGTTTCTGAGCAACCTCAATTATCTGTTAACGGCCCAGCATTACACGGCCAAATGTGCTCTAAATCAGCCTAGCTCCCTCTCTTGTAATATCAGCCAAGCTCATCCGAGGTGGGACATTTTCTGCAAGTAGGATAAATAGTACAAAATGCTGAAAATTTTTATTTGCCATCATTTTCCTAAAACCTTCAGGAATTGAAGTGACAGCGTTAGTGTCAAATGATGCAATGCTGCGGCAGCCAGAGGTTACAGATGGCCTTGTTAAAAACTCTCATAAAGAAGTCTACCAGCAACAGGCAAACATGAAAGAGAACCCACTTTCAAACAAACACTTCAGAGAGAATACTGAATTAAAACAGAGACCTGCGGGAGCAGTTCAGCGAAGCTTTTCACAATCATTCAATAGTTAGTCATTCAAATATTTGGATACAGAAGCATGTACATTCATTTTTGAAGTACGTGTGCGTTTTGATAGCTGAGTCAGCCCACTCCATGTAAATAGATCGTGGCAGGAAAAATAAATGAGCAGTCCCCCAAAGGTGGCGCAGAGGTAGAACGTGCTGCATCACTGATGGACAATTAATGAGCGTTTGATCTTATTTTTTTCAAACGTTTGCCATCAGTGCTCTTCTGCTGTTGGGCTGCTTGCATTGTTTAACATTCCCTCCCACGCAGGTCTGCGTTAATACGGTTTGGATGGGGAACAGCAAGGGAAACACAAGAGCCTCTGGCGATATGAGACCTTTGGGCTTTGAAAAAAATCCTGTCCACCCCCGCAAGCATCACTCTTAAGTCCAAAGGAATGACAGAGGCTTTACCGTACTCCAGGTACCATCCTGCGACGAAGAGGCAAAAGACTTTTAGCTGAAACGGCCACACAAGTTGCATCAGCAAGATGTCATATTCAGAGAATCATATAATAGTTTGGGTTGGAAGGGACCTTTAAAGGCCACCCAGTCCAACCCCCTGCCAGGAGCAGGGACATCTCCAACCAGATCAGGTTGCTCAGAGCCTCATCCAGCCTGGCCTTGAACGTTTCCAGGGATGGGGCATCCACCACCTCTCTGGGCAACCTGGGCCAGTGTTTCACCACCCTCAGTGTAAAAAATTCTTTTCTGCAAGTGCACATTGTTGGCTCATGTCCAGCTTTTCATCCACCAGCACCCCCAAGTCCTTCTCCTCAGGGCTGCTCTCGATCCATTCTCTGCCCAGCCTGTATTTGTGACTGGGATTGCCCCAACCCACGTGCAGGACCTTGCACTTGGCCTGGTTGAACTTCACCTCTCCAGCCTGTCCAGGTCCCTCTGGATGGCATCCCTCCCCTCAGTGTGTCGACAGCACCACACAGCTTGGTGTCGTCAGTGAACTTGCTGAGGGTGCACTCTATGCCACTGTCCATGTCGCCGACAAAGATGTTAAACTGAGCCAGTGCCAACACAGACCCCTGAGGAATGCCACTCATCACTGGCCTGGACTTGGACATCGAGCCATTGACCACAACTCTTTGAGTGCGACCATCCAGCCAATTCCTCATCCACCAAGTAGTTCAACCATCAAATCCATGTCTGTCCAGTTTAGAGACAAGGATGTCATGTGGGAGAGTGCCAAATGCTTTGCACAAGTCCAGGTAGATGACATCAGTTGCTCTTCCCTTATCCACCAATGCTGTAATCCCATCATAGAAGGCCACCAAATTTGTTAGGTGCAATTTGCCCTTAGTGAAACCATGTTGGTTGTCACCAATCACCTCTTTATTTTCCATGTGCCTTTGCATGGTTTCCAGGAGGATCTGCTCCATGACCTTGCCAGGCACAGAGGTGAGACTGGCTGGCCTGTATTTCCCCAGGTAGTCTTCGTTTCCCTTTTTAAAAATGGGGTTATGTTTCCCCTTTTCCAGTCACTGGGAACCTCACCAGACTGCCGTGACTTCTCAAATATGATGGACATCTGCTTGGCAACTTCATCCACCAGTTTCCTTAGGACTCATCAGGTCCTCTGCACCTGCAGGTTCCTTAGATGGTCTCAAATCTGATCTTTACAGTGGGCAGTTCTTCATTGTCCCAGTCCCTGTCTTTGCCTTTGGCAACTTGAGTGATGTGGCTAGAGCACTTCACAGTGAAGACTGAGGCAAAAAAAGTCATTAGGTACCTCAGCCTTCTCCATGTCCCAGGTGACCAGGTCTCCTGGTTCCTCCTGGAGAGGGCCCACAATTTCCCTGGTCTTTCTTTCATCACCAACATACCTACAGAAGCTTTTCTTGTTGCTCTTGACATCCCTGGCCAGATTTAATTCTGTCAGGGCTGTACCTTTCCTCACCTGGTCCCTGGCTGCTCGGATAATCTCTCCATAATCCTCCCAGGCTATCTGCCCTTGCTTCCACCTTCTGGAGGCCTCCTTTTTGTGTTTGAGTGGTCCAGGAGCTCCTTGTTCATCCATCCAGGCTGCCTGGTCTTTTTGCCTGACTTCCTCTTTCTTGGGGTGCTTCCTCTTTCTTCCTGAGCTTGCTGGTCCTTGAACATCAACCAGCTTTCCTGAGCCCCTCTTCCCTCCAGGGCTTTACCCATGTTATTCTACCAAGCAGATAATGCATCTCTCCTCTTTCAAAGTCTCAATTCAAATTGGACTTGGAAATGAAAAATACCAAGTCCAGATGCCAAACTCTGTCCCACACGTATCACAAAAGAACACATTACTCCTAGGTTTGAGTTCAGTTGTACTTCTCAAAGTTTGAGTGTTATTAGCACAAAGTCCTTATTAAATCCATATAAATCTCTCAGGGTCTGGTAGTATTTCCCCATGTATAAATTTTATTTTAGAAGCCCACAACTTAAAAAAAGATCAGAAACCATAAAATGTAACTTACAACCTTAGATTTTCTTGTCTTAGGACGAGCTGTTTAAATGAAACAAGTCTTTTAAAAGATAAAGTAAAATATAGATGAGTAAAATTCAGTGGCAAACCAGGCAGTCATGTCTGTTTACAAGCAATTTTGATATTGAGAGCAATCCAAAGCTTTATTATATCTTAAGTATTAATTTTCTCACTTGTCCTGTTTTTAAGCATTTCCATGCTTTCATTTTTTAAAAAAGCATTCTCTTTGCTTTTTTCTAGCTATATTATATAAGTGCTAAAATGGGAAAGCTTTATTAATCTTGGTTGTCTTTCTCCTAGTGCACAAGACAGCCTAAAGCAGAGGGAAATGAAAGGAAACTTTGGAGCTTAAAACTCACTTTTACAAAACTCTTGTTTAATTGTTCTCATTAAATATGCAAGATCTCATGAATTGGCAAGAGGGACTCGGATATAAAAGAGACACATTAAACATCAAAAAGTGGGAGGAAAAAATTCAGGAAATGCCAGTTTCAGAAATTAGGAAAATTTACATGATATCAAGCGCACAGTAAAGATATTTAGTTGAAGTTCCCGACAAAAACAATGAGCAATGAAAAGAAAAAAATAAAAACCCCACAGTGTACAAGTTATAGCTGTTGGGCTTTAGTCCTTTAATTCTTTAAAAGTGTACTGCAGTAAAACTCTATTTGTTACACATTTAGTGTGCTAGCACTCCCCCTGATTATTTGATTCAATAAGATGTTAAATTGCCTTTACCAGCATTTATGAGTTTTTTCTGGAACATCTAAAAAGAAGGCTGGCATCTTATTAAAGACTTTATTCATTGAATAAGGCTTTTGTTTTCATCTAGTTTTGTTTTAACAAAGTCACTGTGTTTTCTTTCTTTTGAGCCGATCAGGAAATTCTACATACCCATCCAGTTTTAAAAGAGAAATGCTAACAGCAGGCCATTGACATATGTAAAATAGGGCAATGAACTGGATTATTTTTAAGAGGTAGTCACAAACTGTAAGAAAAGGCTTGCAAAATATGTTTTTACTTGCAAAATAATCTTGGATTCTGTGGATTAGAAAATTGAGTGCTTACTCACGCAGCTGGTCCCTATGATGTCAAAGAGCACATCTACACCAAATATCGAGGAGGAGCCCGGAGCTGTTTTCCACACTAGGTTCAGTGTCTGAACAAACAGCAAGCAAAGCCTCGTTCTCTGAGAAAGTTTCCTGCATTTGTTTCTGGGGTTTCAGGGTTCAAGACGTAGAAGCCATTGGATTTTTAGGTGGCTGTCCACGCTGAGTGCAGAAGGATGTCACAAAGAAGCTGGGATTCCTACTAACCTGCTGGAAAAAAAAAAAAAAATTCCCAATTTTAATTTTTCTTACCTTAGTGAAACATTCCAGACAGGAATTTTAAAGAGGTGCTAGTACTACTGATTAAAAAAATATGTCTTCAGCAGTCTGAAACAGCCTTTGTTCTTCAACAGAAAGTTCCAGTGTGTGCCCCCTTTCCCCACGCTTTCAAACTGCAGCTTTCTCCTGAACATGACCATTGGTCACGATAAAGTCTTCTCAAGTCCTACAGCACTTCTAAGTTGATAGCAATATCTACCCTGAAATCTCTTCTGTGAGCAAAGGGGTTTTAAAATGAATTAATGAGATGGAAAGAACAATTTTAAAAGGTATTATTGATATTTATTTGCTATCACCTGGTAAATTAGGGATTGTTCAATTCCCATATCTGAGAGTAACTCAGTTTACATTTGTTCTTTGCCTTGTAATTGTAAAACTACTGCCTCCAAAGTTTCTAGCCACAACCTTGACTTTGCCCTCAAAGTTAAACTATCCATTACAGAGATATTTTATCCCTTTTTCCATTACAAAGCTATTTTTTAAAATCTCAACTCCTATTTTGTAATGGGTATTCAAACAAAGTAAGCCTCGTATTTAGATAAGTTGTGTAGACAACGATTATTGGCTAAGAAGAGATTAACTCCCCATTTCTGATGTAAATGCCTGCCGAATTGCGTTAAAGAACAGGAACTCTTGGCCCTCAGCCAGTAGGAAGGGCTTGTATTTCTCTCAAAGGTAGAAATAAAATGGAAATAAAAGAGGAAGGAAACTTTCTCTGGTAAGTCATTTATTAACCTTAGTATGTTAATATTCTCCAGAGATGTGAAACTGCCTTCTTTGGCCAAGCCAACCACTTCTCCTTCACCTTCTAGGTCCTACTACAATTCATTGTCCAGGATTAGTGACCAGAAAAATGACAATGCACATTTGAAATTGACGTTTTTACCAGCGAATTACAGGTATTTGTGGTCTTGCAGATCTGCTTACCGAGGAGCTGACGAAGAGGTATGAAATCCTGCTGCTAAAGAATGGTTTCTCTGAATTCCACCATGCTGGTTACAGGAAAAATACCATATATAAACAGGATTTCAAAGACTTGTAATGCCTGGGAACAATGCTAAATGCCAAATGGGTTATTTCATCCCAGAGGAAGACACCAGCTCTTGTGTTCATAACACAGCTAGTGCTCTCACAGCAAACCTCAAGCTGGAGAGTGTTTCGTTTTTGGTTTTGTTTGTTTTTTTTTTTCTGTGGGCCTTGCTCCCGCGTCCAAGGGGCCGTGCCAAAGCCGGGCCCTGGCTCTGTCAGCCGGGCCTGCAGTGACACCTAGGAACGGCCGGGCTAACGGCAGCCGGGCCCTTCCCGCCTCTGCCCGCCCGCCAAAAACTCCCCACCCGCAGCGGGGTTCGCCTGCCACGGCCACGGCCCCAAGCACCGAGAATCTGCCGTTTACTTTCTTAGGCTGACACACTCCTTAATGTAAAATCAGGCTTTGAATCAGACGTTTCAATTAATTAGTGATACGATATCACTTCTAAAGAGGCCTTCCCGCACGCTTTCTACATTTTATATCGACTCCCTCATGGCTGCCACGCCAGCAGTTCGTTCCCTAGACAAACCACATCTGCTAGTTATCTTATTGAACAGACTACATTTACTACTTATGTAATATTTAAGAGTTAAATAACCGTTCAAATGCTGTAGATTTGACAATCCCATCAAAAGGGAAAACTGCATTTTCAGCTGTGCTTTCAATAAATAAGGTACTGATAAGTTACCAAGGTAATCTAAGAAAGCAGGACTACATGACTTGCAACCAGTGACTTGAAAAGGTTTTCCACATATTAAAACTTAACAACAGTATAGTAAGTATAAAATCTTATAAACAATAAACAGTATAAAATCCCCATTTTAGGAAAAAGAGATGCTGAGACACTGGGCACGCGAGTGATTTCCACAGTGCTTAGACGATGTTTACGTGCAATGAGGAGAGACCATACTTTCCACCTTACTGTACTTTCCCACAGTATTTCAAAGTGTGTGAATCTGAAGGCTGTGACAAATAATAATTACCTTTTGAATGCTGGGCAAGCTGCTGGGTCCTCAGATGGGCAGCAAAACTGAGTTCAGAAGGGATTGCACAGGTGCCTGTGAGAGCAGAACAGCAGGCTAGCAGAGAAGATGATTGGCAATCAAAACAAATATTCAGTGACTGTTCTTTACTTCCAAGCTTAGAAGAAAGCAATGACATTTCATCTTGTTCAGTTAATATTATTGATTAAAAGAGGTATTCTAAAACACTCTTCTTTCTTCATTTGCAGATCTTGACTCTAAGAAATACAGTTAAAACTCTCATGAAGTTGGAATTCCACCAAGAAGCCTTTATATCAAGTACCCATTTCACTGTTTTTTACCCTTACTTTTCTCCTACTTTAATTAGAGCCAAAACAAGTGTGTTTATGGCACACAGTCCTTTTTGTAGTCCTACTGATGTCTTTAAAAGTCCAAATGCTGACTGCTAATTACTTTAGAAGACCATAGGTCAAGGTAAGTAGTAGTGAAGTCAAGGTGGCACTTCTGTTGATAATGTCCTAAAACTGCATCACCTAATTGGAAACAGTTGGCTAGTAAGTTCGTTTTTAACTGACCTTCTTTAACCTTTCAAATCACAAGCTACGGAGATGCCTGTGGTTCCTTTACTGTGTGTTTTGAGACACATATAATACTGACATTCTTTGCTTCAGAGGTTTCTTCTGATTAGAGCTTGAGCTTATGAAGTGACGTGATCCTGTACACAGCTTACAGCCAAAAGCTCCAAAGCACACTTTTACATCTGTTGATTGAATGCACACGACAACAAACCATTAAGCACATTGCCTTCAGCTTGAGGGGGATGAATTTTTGGTAAAGTTCTTGTATTCTGTGTTCTCTAACAACTAACACTGCCCTTTGTTTTAGAGGGGAGAATGAAGGCAGAAGAAAATCAGTTACTCAGATCTTGAATGCTGACATAGAAAGATATTGCATTGAATCCATGCAAAGCAACTAGAAAATACTGCTGTCGTTTGGAAGTGAAGATAGGAAGGAGCCTGAAGCCTTCACTGTACGGTACAACAAAAAGACTGGAGTATTTGTATCTCAACAAAATTTGGATTGATAGGTACAAATTTGCTGTATAAATTTATTTAAGCTATGCTCAAGATTTGTACAGGAGCCTTCTGAATTCTTGTCTGGTTAACACATTTCCTAACTTCTCAGTTCCACATAAACTTGAAATATATCACTTTTAAAATTGTAATTCTTTTACTGTGTGTGATGAGAGGGTATAATTTTGCAAGATTTAAGGCACTTAATATCCCCTGTGCTGCTTGCTAACACTCTGCTGGTTATTGTCCATCGCTGGCAACCTGATCCGTGTGTGTGGCTGTGCTCACCGGTCTCCAAGTTTGTCCTTACTAACTATATACCAACTGCATGAATTAGAAGATAATTATTAAACATGAACTATACATGATAATAGGATCAATAACCATCCTGAGTGAAGAGTACCTAGCCTATCTGTCATTATCCCTGAACAAAATTACTTACTAAGCAGACACTGTACTCATAGAACATTGCATTCCTTCTTTATCCAGCAAAGATTAATAACTTCTGAGTCAGGCTTACGCCTGGATTCTGGGAATGAGGGAACAAAGATCTTGCGGTTGCTCGTTTTGCACAAACTGGTTCTTTTCAGAGTAGTGGTTTTTACCATGGGGTGAAATGAAAACAGCTGCCAACTGCAATTTGCTTCAAAAAGGCAGTGTCCGCTGGTCACAGTCCATACACGTCGTACGCATTCTGCGGCTCTGAGGAGCTCCAATCTTGGATACGCTACAGCCGCTGAGCGCTTTCTTTTTCCTGAACGTTTAACACTGAATTCTCGCTGCCGCCAACACTGCTGTGTCGGATCCGAGTGGGAAAGAGCAGGTTCAGCCCAGCGGGCTCCTCACCCTTTCTGTGTGCGCTGCTGGCTATAGCTTGTAGTCAGAAGAGCTGGCGTGTCTTTAGAAGAGACAAGCATGGCATAACTGCTTCTGCCCTGCACGTACCATCAGGCTCCCAAATATATCTGAGCACTTCCCACACACTCTGGATACTGGGACCATCTCGGTGCAGGGCTAGAGGTATTCTACGCAGATGATGAGGAAGTCCTAAGCAGCTTAGGTCTGCTTTTATCTATCAGTGCAGGCAAAAATCAAAGGAGTTCGCCTCTTCGGGCAGGATTCTGCTCACCTAACATCAGGTACAACGCAGATGCTGCAGCTCAGCTAGCTGCCCCAGCCTTCTTTTTTCATTCAAGAGAAAAGGGTGCTTTA
Source organism: Ardeotis arabs (assembly GCA_011801015.1). Taxonomy (NCBI): domain Eukaryota; kingdom Metazoa; phylum Chordata; class Aves; order Otidiformes; family Otididae; genus Ardeotis; species Ardeotis arabs. Next base: position 26,439 of record JAAGAY010147913.1, read on the forward strand.
GGTCACCATCCATCTGACCCAGTTTAGACCTACTAGTGCTCAGTGAGTGCATCAGAGCCGACTATGACAGACCCCAAGGCTATGCCAGCTGCCTGGGTTGACTCGGATTTATGAGATGAAGCTCACCTTGGAGTCTAGGTGTGGTGGGCTGCACTTCCTACACCCACTGTAAGTGCCTTCCGAAAATAAAACCAACATTCCTCTTCAAAACCCTTGCCACCAGTCCACAGCCCAGGGGCTGGCGAGAAGCACTACAGCTAATTTTAGTGTGTCCCAGTTGTGAGCCTGGGAGGTGTTGCCTTCCCTCTGTCTGATACCTAAGTAGTCACTAGGGAAATCAAAGGGGATGAAAATACTGAGGCTACTTCGTATCCTTCTCCAGATGAACCCAGCCTGAACCAGACCTCATGGAATTTTCTAACGACTCCCTGAAAATGGGTGTGCTCAATTCAAATTTAGAAGCACAGATAAAAGGCAGAGACTCTTCATCTCCGTGAGAAAGGGCCTTTAGTTACTACAAACTATTATTTTCTCCAAAGGCTGCACTTATTTTAAATTAAAAAAAAAAAAAAAAAAGTGCATTCTGCTCTTCACTGTTTAAAATCCTCAGTGCAAGTTTCACTGGGCTTCCTTTGAACAGAAACCTCATACCTGAATTCAGGTCAGGTCACCCTGACAGTGCTTAAGCTCCAGAACAAGGATGATTCCAGTGTCCTTTCCCCCGCTGCAGTGCAGTGTTGCTCAGCATTATTTCCACCACTATTTGCAATTAAATGGAGCAGCCCTCGCTATCCCCCTCACCAGCTCCTCTTACCTCTCTGGTGAAAAACACAAGAGAAAAATCATCTATCTGTTCCTTCAGAGGCATCCCGAGAGCTTCTGCTCCAAGCACCTGGCAAACCCGAGGAAAACCTCGTTGAGATCTCATGTCTCCCAATCACTTTGGCATGGTGGGGGAGCAGGGAGGGCACTGGGTCTGTCCCCCATGGAAGGGAGCGAGGGGTGCCAAAGGCTTGGGGGGGATGCCCTGAAATGAAGGGAGGTGAGAAAACAGCACCCTGAGCCACGGCAGTGCGAGCAGGGGGAAGCCTCGTGTGCGGAGATGCTGCCGGCGGCTGCCCCCGATGCGATGCCCATGCCCTGTGCCAGCAGGATGCTGCCAGCTGCCTTGCTTCAAGAGAAGTGCTCTTGTGCAACGGCTTTGACGCAGCTCGTCCCTGCAGCCTTCCTCCACCAGCAGCACCCAGGAACGCTGCGGCCTGGCCAGGGTGTTTGGTGCTACGGTGGTCCCACCAACTGCTCACCACTCCGGTACGAGCTACAGGATGGAGCAGATTCAGCTGGACTACGGCCCCGTCTCCCAACCCTTGGTGAGAAACAGAAGTTTCAGTGCTTTTCCAAGGACTCTGCTCCATCTGACATCTTCCTTGAACTCAGGAGTGGTCTGCAATTAAACATCACCTGTTCTCCTCGATCTTCTCCCTCCAGCCAACTCTTCCGAACAACCACCAGCGAAGGAGAGCCACCATTCCCATGGGACACACAACCAGGCAATGCCAGGAATTAATAAAACACACCCCTCCCCTGGGCAGCTTTTGAGCCTCCTTCAGTAGAGACAGGTAAGTGCGATTTCAGCCTTACGTTCGCTACTTGTTAGGGAAACAGGGAAAGACAAGTTTGGTTTTTCCCAAATAAAAGAAAAATAAAAAAAGGAAGAAAATAGGTGGGGAAGGAAATTTTATTTCCAAGCTTCTAAAAGGATCTTACAAACCACAGAGAGTAAAAAAATGCAAAACTATATATATATATTTTATATATATATATATATATATATAAAATTGACAGGGTCCTTGTAAGCAATTCTTCACATTATTCTAACGGTGATAGGAGATACCACTTAACCATATATGCGTTTTTCCCGTAATCCTGATCACTGCCGACAGCTGACAAAATTCTTCTCATACAGAATTTTCCCTAGACCGTACAGATTTCTTCTTGTGAAAGCAAAGGAGAAAAAAAGGCAACAAATTACTCAAGAAAGAAAAAAAAAAAATAAAAAAAGAAACTTTTTTAAACAAAGTGTTCCCAGGTAGGGCTGTGTGAAAGCCTGGCGCCATGCCTCCCGCACGGCTACAGGACCCCCTTCCGAACCCCCAGCACTCCATGCCTCCCCACGGCACAGGCTTTCCTCCGGCACTGACAACTCACCACCATCCCAGTCGTGGGGTCTCACACGCTTCTCCAAACGAGCCCCAACCCAGCCCGGCGGCACCCCTTGACCTCAGCACCGCTCTTCACCCGCTCCTTCCCTCCAATCCTAACCTCAACCTTTATTTCTTAGGACTTCCTAACAGCTCTGCTCATCCCGGAGGAGTTAATTCAGGATCTCCATTCCCACCAGCAGCACAGCTTCCAGCTCAGCATGCCTGCCGCTATTCCAACCATCCCTGCAGCAGGGATGCCAGCACACTCCAAGCTTGCTGCTTAGTCCATCAACGCATGCTGGGGATGAGGAGGAATTCACACTCGGTTTTTCAGGATCCGGCACCCACGTCGGAAAACCACGGGCCCAGGGACAAAACCAACAGCTCCGAACCAGAAACGACCTCAGGAAATAAACGCAGAGAAAGCAAAAAGAGAGAAATGGAGCTGGGGCAGCTCCGTGCGCTCCAGATTCTCGCTCACCCTGAAACATCGTGGTGGCTTTTGGACATTGACAAAAAGTAAACAAAATCCCAACAATCCCTTGTTTCCCCCATCCCACCCCCCAACAGTTTCTTAAACACTTAATGTCCAGCTTAAGTGAAATCAACAGATTTTAAAATCCACACAGGTGTCAAAAAGGAGAGTAACAAAAATCAGCTAGTTCCCGTTGCCATCACAACAAAAAATAAAATAAACCTGACTCGAGCCTCAGAGGCAGAGGGCTAAACGCAACATCTCTTGCAGGGGCTGTGCCGCCCCACTTCAGAGGTCTAAGGGGCTCTTTGGGTCCCATTCCCAGCAGGGAACCCCCCTCGGGGCCCGAACGTCTCTCACTGTCTCCAGGTATCCTCTGTCCCGACCCCCGGTCAGTGGGGATGCTGCTGCAGGCAGCTGCTGGGGGAGGACGGCTCAGTCTCGGGGCAGCCCTGCTCCTTCCTGCGCAGCTCCAGAGCCAGGCAGGGGCTCAGCCCCCCACCGCCTTCCTCCTCCTCCTCCTCCTCCTCCGTTACACCCTACACATAAAACAGGCAACCACAAACACCCCAGCCAGCTGTGTGAAAGAATGTATATATTCAGCACGCACTCAATACAGTATAGCAAAAAAAGCTATCGTTTCCTTAAAAAAAAAAACAAAAAAAAAACCCACAAAACCACCAAACTTTCAAAATAACCACCAAAGCTTCCAAATCGCTCCCCACCCTACAAGCCCTGACGCTCGTCTGCCTCCCCAAACAAGGCAATCGGCGGCAAGCGGCCCCAGCCCCGTGCCGTCCCTGCCCGGCAAGGAACAGAGGGTGGCCCTGGCTCTCCGGCAGCGCCCAGCTCCTCCCGTGGAGCCTGGGGTGCCGAGGATGCTCCCGCCAGAAAGGGGCCTGGCCAGGAGTTTGCTCTGGTGCTATCCCGTGCAGTTATTTGGAGGGGACAGACACCAAAGTAAGAGAAAGCAGGGCAGGTGCCGGCTGCCAGCCCAGGGAGAGCAGCCGCAGCCTCGCGGGGGCTGGACGCAGCCCTAGGGATGTGCCAGGGAGGAGAGAGGGGTCCCATCGCTGATCTTGGGGGGGTCCAGGCTCGGATCACTGCGACAGCGTCTCCGCTGCGTTCCGCTGGAGATGGGGAACTAGGCCAAAGAGGGGGAGAGGAGCGGCACGGCAGCGGGGACAGGGGCTGGCAGGGCCGTCGCCACTGCACGCGGAGGGGAGGTAGATCGGCTTTAGAGACCTCTTGTCCAGGAGGATGTCTTCTCGGACACCAGCTCGGTTCCTGGGACGAATGAGCCCACCGCAGGGTCCTGGATGCCCACTCTTGCCTTCTCCCAAGGGGAAAGTGTCTTGGAGCCTGGGTCACGCCACCGGAAAGTTCTTGAACTGGGGGGACAACTTTCCTCAAAAACTTTTTAGCCCTGAAACTGCCCCCAAGGCTGCTGCAGGCAAACTCCCAGCAGCTGGGAGGGGGACAAGCCTGGAAGTGACAGCAGCGACCCATGGGGCAGGAGGGACCCCAGCTCCCTCCGCTTGCCCACCTGGCCGGACCCCGACCCCAGCCCCTCTCCCTGCCCTGCTGCAATGGTCCCGCTGCCGCCCCTGCCCCCTGCGCCGTGGGGATAGCGTGTGTGATGCTCTCCGTCCTCCCCCCTCCCCAGGTCCCCGTCCCCAGCGTCCCCCCTGCCGTTAGTCTTGCTGCTCGTTCATCTCCATGTCTGACACCAGGATGTTCTTCTCGGCGGACTCGCTGGGGTTGGAGGTGGTGCGGCTGTAGCGGGCACTCTCAAAGGCGCCCCGCTCCGCGCTCCGCCGACGCTTGTACAGGAAGACGGCGATGCCCACCACAGCGCACAGCGCCAGCGTCGACAACACCACCACCGCGATGGCCGTCGTGTTCTCTGGCAGAGCTGCAGGGAGGGGAAAAGGCCGGTGAAAGGCAGGCTGTCATCTCCCACCATCTAGTCCCGCAAGATGGGCTTTGGCCGGTGGGTCTCCAGCTGGACAGGGGGGTTCTTGGGCAGAACAGGTCAGAGCAGGGCAGGACTGGAGTCTGCTTTGGTGTTTTGGGGACACCCTGCCTGTGGCAGAGCTCCTGGGGTTGGGCAGCCTCTCTGGGTCACTCCTGATGTGCATGAACATTGGGATGGATCTTTGGGATCCCACCAGTGGACGCAGTGTCCATCTCCCAGCCTGGCCAGACAGCATGGGCAAAGGCAGGAAAGCCTAGCCAGACACGCTCCTCCACAGAGGGATAGCTCCTGCTGCTGGGGAGTCCTAACCCAGGGCCAAAGCCATCTGGAAACGGCATTTCCCACCCACAAACACCACTTCTCTGGTTATTAATACAAGTCAGGCTGTGGCACGGCCCCCCAGTGCCGGTTCCTGATGGTGCCACTCACCTGCCCTGGAAAAGCTGCTCTCCTCCACTGCAAGGGCAACACAGACAGATCAGTACGTGGCCACAGCACCCTTCCCTCGTCCCAGCGCCGGCACTGGCACCCCCGTGTCCTCTGCTGCTCCCAGCACCACATCGTGCAGATGCTGGGCAAGGCACAGCTGCGGGGATCCTCCAGCTCTGCTCCACTGCCACCCCACTGGCCTCATCCTGCCCACAGGTGCTGACACAGCCACCGAGACATGCACAGCCCAGTAGGGACCTGCAGACCCCAGCACCTACAACCCTCTACGCCAGAACTGCCAAAACATGTGGCTGGTGCTGCCAGTGGGACAGAGCTCTGCCCTGCAGCACCCTGCCCAGACCCCCACCTCACCCCACATCAGCCCAGGTGCCTCAGGCAGCGGGGGAGCCCCTACCTCGAGGGATCTTGCAGATGACCCCCATGGTGACGTTGGTGCAGGAGCCCAGGCGCCACACGCCGTTGCTGCTCTGGATCCAGTAGCAGCTGTTCTGGCTGAGCATGCTGGGCCCCGTGTCGTGCTGGCCCCAGTTGGAGTAGTTCACAGCAGTGTTGTCATGCCAAACCAAGGTGCCACCTGGGAAATTCAAGAATTAGGTCTGGGGACGCTGAAGAGGACGCCCCATCTTTGCCCCAGTTCAGAAAGCACAGGGAGGTGCGACAGCGAGGTGTTGTGGGGCGATGGCGAGGTGTGACAGGGAGGACCAGAGGCTGCAGGGCATCTTCCTGAACCTGCAGGCTCCAGTGCCTTTGAGAAGGCTCTGGGCTTCAAAGCCACCACTTCCATCCCACCAAGCCAGAGGACACACGTGGCACGTCCAGCATGGCCTGAGGCACTGGGGCTCCTGATCACACCATGGCACGAGCCCCCGACACTGGTGCTACCACCAAGGGCTTCCTTTGTACCTTTGGGGTTGAAGGTCATGCCCAGCCAGGCACCCTTGGATGGGCCCTCATACGCCTGGAGATGCTCCCACACAAAAACGTTCTCCATCTCGTCCTGGATAGACAACACCGTGCCACCAACTGCGGAGGAAAGAGTGTCAAGGAAGAGCCCAGACCTCAGAGGATGGAGCTCAGGAGCAGCAGTGCCCAAGAGGACAAAGCTAAGGAACCACCCATGAACCACATGGTAGTTGGGGAACCCCAACACGTAACAGCAAGGAGATAATGGCTGAGCAAGGCTGGACATGGGCACAGGGAGAGCAGTCCCATTCATGGCTGCTCTGCTGCACCCATGGGTATCCTGGGGACACCATCCTCTTCCATTTCCAAGAGTGCATCACGCCCCCCTGCCATAACAGCCCCCCCATACCTTTCTGGCACCTCCTCATGGCGTCCTTCTGCCCCAGGGTGATTTCCATGTGGAAGGTGTAGCAGTGGTCCCGGAAAGGGATCCAGGACGAGTCCTCCAGCGATGTGGGACAGCTGCCGCTGTAGCTCCACTTGTGTGTGCGGGGGGCACCTGGGGGGCACACGGTGCATTGGGGATGGGTGAGGGGGCACAGAGTGTGGGGGTCCCACAACACATTGGGGCACCCAGCCCCACAAGGATGTGCACAGAGCTCCAGAGGGTCCCTGGTGGGATGCCACCTCCAACCCTTGGTCACTCCCCACCTGGTCCACCCCGCGCTGAGCCCTTGTGCCCCCCTGGGCCAGCACCTGCTCGGAATTGGCAGATGCCCCCCTGCAGCTTGGTGTCGCAGCCGGCTGTGCGCCAGCTCCCGTCCGCGTCCATGTAGGCACAGCCGGTGACCTGCTGGGGCTCCCCATCCTGCCAGTTGGCAAAGAAGAGGCTCTCCTCCGTCAGCCACGAGTAGCTCCGGCCTCCCTGGAGAACCAACGGGAGGAGAAGCTGAGGGGCTTCCACAATCCCCTGGGAACCCCAGTCCCAGACGCCTGCCCCCTTCCCTCACCTCGTCGTTGGCCAACCCGATCCAGAGCGGAGCCCGCAGGCTGCTGACGGCCTGGGTGAGGAAAGCCTGGCTGTAGGGGTCGGGGATGGTGGCCAAGGTGGCGTTGAGGGTCTCGCAGAGCAGCAGCGCCTCATGCCACCTGAGAGGTTTCTGCAGGATGCGGTAAGTGCTGTTGTGGTAAAAGAGGGTGCCGGTGGGCGAGGGGGAGTACGGCGTCCGTGCGGGGCTCGAGGACGGCTCTGGGGGAGCAAAGAGACACGGTCAGAGGGCACGGAGGACACTCCTGCATCCGAGAGGGGTCACCCCCTTGTCCATCACCCCTCAAGCTAGAGTGGCCCTGGCAGCGCCATGTACGGGGCACGGGCGTCTGGGGACATCCCAGTGCAACCAGGGAGGGCAGAGAGGCCACGTCCCCAGTGGCCCCCCCAGTGGCCCCCCAGGGGCGATGAGCAGTGACATCCCAGTGCCATCCCCACGCCCCTACAGCACACGCCGAGCCAGGCTGATTTGGGGGTGGCCCACATTATCACTGGGACCAGGAGCCCCCCAGGGCTGAGTCTGCCTCCCCAAGCTCCCCCAGCGCCCTCAGCTCCCCTCCAGCTGAGCCCACCACCCCGAGCTCCCCAGCTGCAGCCCTGCCACAGCATCTGACACTGTGGTAGTGGTGGCAGGTCCCCAGCGAGCAGATGCTGGGGCTGTCCCCCTTTCCCCCCCCCCCACCTATGCTCCGCTGGCAGATGTAGCCATGCTTCTCCTCCAGGCAGCTCCGGTCGTCCCAGCGTCCCGTGAAGTGGGGGGGCGAGCCGTGCCACACCACCACGCAGTTGGTCTGCACAACCAAGTCGCAAGGTCAGCACTACTCCTACCATCGCCATTGCACCCCCACACACACCCCCTCCCCAGAGACCCCCACCCCACAGGGCCAGATCCTGCCCTGCCCTTGGAGAGCCACCCCAGCACGCAGAAACCTTCCATCCTCACATTGGGACACGAGGCCAAGACCTTCCCAGGGGATGGGGGAGGCTACAGAGGAGTCCTGCTCACCGGCTTGTCGCGGGGGCTGGAGGCACTACAGCCTGAGGGCTCGCCCGGTGCCCAGCTCGCGTGCCGCAGCGGCTCGCCCTCCACCCACCGGAACTCCCTCTGGGCGTCGTGGAGGCCAATCCAGAGGTCAAAGGAGATGTTGGGCAGCATGGACGTGATGAAAGCTGCGAGTGATGGGCAAGGCGCTGAGGAACACCCCCGGCAGGTCCCCAACCAGCGAGGCCGGTGACGGTTGGGGGGGACCTACCCTGCTCCAGGGGGCTGGCGATGGTGGCCAGGACGGCACCCTGGCTCTCGCACGCCTGCTTCGCCTCTGGCCACTTCACTATCTTGGCTTTGTCATGGCCGTTGAAGCTGAAACACTGCATGGGCCAGGGCACGGGATGGTCCAGGGGGTGCAGCCACCTTGTCCCCGCAAAGCCCTGCAGCCTCCCCACTCACCCACCCTCTGCAGCCCCGTTCTGCCCCAAGGGTCCTTCTCCCCTTTGTGTCCTCATGCTTGCCAGCCCCCCAACTCCTCCTGTACCCACACTCTGCAGACCACCTCTCCCGGTATCCCTGTACAGGAATCCCCCAGCATTTCCCCCAAAAACATGTGCATGCATCCCTCCCCACCCCGCCATCTCTCAGCCACCCCCTCTGCGCCTCGGCGGGGCTGGTGGAAGGCCAGGAGGTGGCTGTCCCCTCTCTGTCCCCTCTCCATCCTGCCATACCTTGCTGAGGAAGGGAAACCAGCCATGGGGACAGCCCCCAGTCGTGGGAGCGGGCAGTGGTGGCAGGGAAGGCTTCGCAGCTGTCGCATTGCTTCGTTTGCAGATGTAGGGCAGCGCCGTCAGGCACTTCTGGTCCCCCCAGTCCTCTACAGGGAGGGACAGGCCAGGCCTGACATCCCCGCCGCACTGGGGTAGGGGGGTTCTGCTCAGTCTGCAGCTCCCGGCCCCTCCAGAGCCCCAGCGTGGCCGGATCCGGCCCCTCACCTCTGCTAGCCGTCATGTACACGCACTTCTTGTCCTTGCTGATGGGCCGGGGCTTGCCCGGTGCCCAGGAGACAAAGTTGAGGACGGACCCGTCAGACCACCTGGGAAAGGCAGGGAGCACGACTTGGTGAACAGGACCAGTTGCATGCCCTGACCGAGAGCATGCCCCACCAGTGCCCTCTCTTGGGAGAGGAACCTCCATCCCAGCACCCCAACTCACTTGAACCTCCCGTCGTTCTCATAGGTGTGCAGCCCGATCCACCAGTGCTGCTCCTGGCCCCTGGAGAACTGAACGTACGGAGGGGACACATCAGTGTCCTGCAAGGACTCGGTGTCCTCGGGGACAGCCATGACCACCCCAAGCACGGGGACTGGGCAGCCCCTCTGCAGCTTGCACCGCGGCAAAAAACACCACCTGGCCGAGCCCCAACCCTACACCCAAGCACCAGGACCTGTCGCCACCATGCAAGACCCGTCGCCACCACGCAAGACCACGCACAGCCTGGCTGTCCCCAGATAATGTCCCTCCAGCAAAGGATGGAAGAAGCCAGGGAGGGAGCAGCCTGGGGAGGCAGCGGAGCCCATCGACACCCGGGCAGGTCCCCATCGCCATGGTACCTTCTTCAGGTTCTGGCCCAGGAAGTGCAGCTCAGCCTCGTCGTGCACAGATGCCAACTCCGCCTGGAACCAGCTGCAGATGCGCTGCGCCTGCACCCACGTTGAGTGGTGCTCGAAGAACTTGTACTCGGCCTCCTGGTACTTCACCCACTCTTTGCTGCCTGCAGGCAGGGACCGGTGTCACGCGGCAGCTGCGCCATCACCCGCTGCAGCCACCAGCGCCCGTCGCCCTGTCCCTCGGTCCCCCGCAGAACGCGCTGCTTTGCTTTTGCCCCTCTGCCGTAGCGAGATGGTCAGCATCCAGCCAAGGGGCCTGATCCTGCCCGGTCCCCCGCAGGCAGCCCCCACAGGGATGCTCCCCTCCCCTCCTACGACCCCACACAGGATCCATCCTGCTCCAGATAACGCTGCAGGGATGCCCCGCAGGCACTGCGACGGGGTGACAGACGCCCCGGGGAGGATGATCTACACCGGACAGACACACAGCTGCGGCCAACGCACCTTGGGTCGTTATCTCCGGCTCCTTCACGTCAACACCTGGCAGTAAGGCAAGGAGAGGCTGTCAGCGGGATGCAGGGCTGCGATGCTCCTGCTGATGCCTGCCTGCAAACAACCCGCGAGCTCCAAGGGCAAGGTGCCCTCCCAAATCCCCCAGGATGGACAGCACCTCTGCTACCTCTCCCAGCCCCTGAATTAGGACTCATCCTCCCATCCTCCCTCACCAACCTTCCGAAGGGAGGTGACAGAGGGTTCCCCCTGCACCCGCTCCACCACCCCACAAGCCCATCCTCTGCCGGGTTATTCCAAACGGAAGGGTGTGGGCGCCTCTTCACCAGGTACCTTTGGGCAGTTTGCAGATCCAGTCCAGCTGGGCTTCGCACTGCATTGGCATCCACTGCAGGGAGGCCAGGTCCAGCACCGCGCACGTCCGGATGTCGTCGTCGTCGTAGTTACTGCGGTCAAAGTTGTGGTAGAAAAACTGGGGGTCGAGAGAGATGGGCGCTGCTGGGCATTTCCACCAGCTCTAGATTTACACACCCTGCTCCCGAAACGCCAACGGGATTCATCTCGCCGAATCCCCTGCGGACTCACGCCCAGCCCGTCGCTCCACCTCCAACTCCTGTCCCCCGCTGGGTCCCGCCGGTTCAGGCCGATCCAGAACCAGTGCTGCTCGTGGAGCTCTGGCTCCGACTCCCTGCGGGGAGCCAGGGGCAAGGGTGAGAACACAACACCCTCCAAAGCGGAGGTTTTTTTATGTTGAGATACAAATATATGGCTATAATCTGGCCTTTGTTTAGTTTTACAGCCCACTGTCCCCACAGCACCCCAAGGCAGGAGCTTGGATAACAGGCACGCCGGCTCAGGGCTGAAGGAGTTTTAAACCCAAGCTCCATCCCCAAACTACACCAAATTTCCTGCACTTCTCCCGCATCCCCTCTTTGGCGTAGCCACACCAACTGATGCAACTTCTGCACACAAGTTCGTGCTCAGAGAGCCAGGTCCATGCCCCGTCCACCCACCCGCGTGTGCTGGAGCACTGGGAGGGGCGTGGGCTCGTGCCAAGCACACCCGGGCAGCGGGACACGTGCCGGCGCAGCCAGCCGCTCACCCAAAAATCTTGTTGAGGGTGTTGGCGACGAAGTGCTCCTCCTCGTAGCTGCCCAGGCTGAGCAGCTGGGCCCCCAGCTCCCGGCAAAACTCCTGAGCTGCGATCCACGTCTTCTTCTCTTGCAGCTTTTCAAAGCTGAACACCTGGAGCGGGAGGAACCGGCAGCAGAGGGGGCTCAGCACCCTGGGGCACCCTAATCATCCCCGCTCCGCAGGCAGCAGCACCCTGGGGCATGCTGTCACCTCGAACCACGCTCCTGGGGTCCGGGCTGCCCCTTGCAAGTGCCGAAACACGCTCCTTCACCCCGCCGGCACCGGTGGGCAGGCACACGCACCCCCAGAACGGCCAGGGCAAGCCCGCGTCCAGCACCCCTCACCTTGTAGCAGTGACGGAGCTTGGAGTCGGAGCTCCATCCCAGGGGGCAGGTGGCGGTGAGGCTGGGCGTGGGGTAGGGACCGGGCAGCTCGGGGTTGACCGGGGTGCCCAGGTTCTGCCGGCAGATGTACTTGGCCTTGAAGGTGCTGCAGTTCTTCACCTCCCACAGCCCCATGGAGCTGCCGGTGGCCAGGGCCACGCAGCCGCCCTTGTTGTAACCTGGAGCGCTCACGGGAGCGGGGAGGATGCCAGCCTTAGGGTCAGACTGTGCCAGCAGAGCCAGCACCCGCTCCGCGTGGAGGGGACGTCCCCATCCCACCCGTGGCCGCTCCCTTACCGGGCTGGTCGCGGTTCCAGTGGGTGTATATGACCTCGTCGCCGCTCAGCCAGCGGAAAGCGCCTGTCTCGTTGATGTCCTGCAGCGCTGTCCAAAAATACTCCCCGTCCCAGCCGTAGATGAGGCTGCTGACGTAGGCCTGCTCAAACCTGGAGGGGCGGTGAGAGCGGGCGACGCCGTGAGCCGAGATGCTGAGCAGCCCGCCACGCTGCAGCCCTTGCGCGCAAAGCCCAGCTTTCAGGTCACGCCCCGCCTTGGGGGGCTCGTTTTGGGGCAAACCCACCACTGCTGGCGCTGACCTGTTGGTGATGGTGAGCAGCGTGGAGCCGTAGTCGGAGCACATCTTGCGGGCGTCGCTGTAGGAGACGCGGTCCTCGCCCAGCCAGAAGCAGGAGGGGCTGTGCCACTTCCAACCCTGCGGATGGGTGACAGGGGACGTCCACCACCACTCGCCCCAGCCCTCCCCAGAAGGATGGGAGCGAACCCGAGGGGGAGAGAGCAGCGTCCCACGTCCCCTGCCACCACCTCTGCCTTCTCCTGGGAGGTCTCCTGCCCCTGGCTGCCCCAGCTTGACCCTGCTCAGCTTTGAGCTCTAACAAGCCCCCCGAACCAGAGGACATGGCTGCAAGGAAAACAAACACCCAGGGCAGCTTCAAAGCCGGGGAAACGACTCTCCTGCCAACGTCCAGCCTCGGCCGGGGCGCGGGGAGGGGAACACAATCCTCCTCTATACGCTGCGGGGCCGAATCCAGAGCGAGTCCCGCTGCAGCCTGCTTTAATCCCCCGCCTTGTTGATGTTGGAGCCTCTCCGGGGCTGGAGACACAATAGCTCCTGTTTTCTGCCAGAGCAGGGAGCGGGGAGGCCCGGGGCTGGTAGCAGCGCAGGGAGTGACGTGGGGGCTCGTCTGCGAGATGGGACACACACACAATGGGAGAGCAAGCCGGGCTGGGAAGGTTGAGGGGCTCAGCCCAGGAGCCACGCCACCCCAGGCTCCAGGACCTTCCGGGGACTGTCAAAAGCATCCTTGGGGTTTTACCCCTGCGTTCCCCTGGGCATTGGAAGGACAGCGGGGGACACGTACCATCTGCAGCATCATCAGCACCGTGTGGAAGAAAGCAGGAGAACAGCTTTGGGAGACCAAGAGGAAAATGACCCCAAATCACATTTTTTTTCCCCCACGTTCCTGCTCCTGCACCCTCTCCCCAAAGCTGGCAAACCCAGGTATGGATCCACCAGCTGGGTCCCGCCGGGAACAGCATGAACACCCTGAGCAGCTGAGAAAGGGGCTCAACACGGGACAGTGCAGGTCCCTGATGTCCCCAGAAGGATCTAGATGGCCTCAGAGGGCTCCCCAACCAGCTCTGGGCCTCAGCATCACTAAAACCACGAGTGCCCTCCTATGCACTGAGCACCACAGCAAGCCCCTGTGATCCAAAAACGTGCCAGGACGGGACCATCAACCCCAAGTGCTGCCTCCAGCTCCCAATCCTGGCATGTCCCCACATCCCCCTCTGCCTCTGCCTTCCCCATCGCCCAAACCTCCACTCTCTACCGCTTCCTTTAAGGCTGTTCCAAAAATACAGTTTTGAAAGGGGAAGAAAAAGCAGCAAAGCCACCAAGAAAAACACGGAAAAAGAGAAGTCACCAAGAAAAGCATGGTGGTAGGAGAAGACTGGGGCCAATCCTCCGAGCAAGATCAGTCTCTGCATCTGGGTGGCAAATGGCCCCACTGAGGATGAGGAGGGAGAGGAAGGATGGGAAAAGGTCTTTCCTCAGTTCATTTATCACTCCCAGTTTGTTTTCCAGTGGGTTCATCTCTCTGCTGGGCACCCAGGGCCACATAAGACTGTGGCTGGAGAGGCAGGAGGGAGTTAAATCTGCATGGGACATCCTATTAGGACTGCTATGGGGACAAGTGGAGTGGATGGGTGGCAGTGGCACGTTGCCATCGAGCACCTCATCCCCAGCACCCGCCGACACCAGAGCTCCTCTGGCTCCGGCTGGCAGCCCCCCCGAATCTGGCCCAGCGTGCCAGCTCGCCCGGCTGCCACGCTCCCCCCGAGCTCTCGCAGAGCCGAGTGGCTGCCAGGGTTTGTCTCTGCTGCGACGGGGAAAGACCTGGGAGGAGCCCGGCAGCACCTCTGGGAGCCGGCCCGGAGGGGCTGCTTGCTAGTCCGAGCGCGCGCTGGCTCACTTTGAAATGCTGGGAGACGTTCAAGAGCGCGGTGACGCCAGGCTCGCCGCTCGAGGACTTTGCAGAGAGGCACAAAAGCCACTTCCCAGCAAGCGTGGGAATGGGGTGGCCTCAGCCCCACTTGACAGCTGGGGAAACTGAGGCAGAGCGTGGTCTGGGTGAGAACCCACTAATCTGACGGCTGTGTCCCCGAAACGCCCAGATCCTGCCCGGAAAAGGCAGCCTGCCATCACGCCGAGGCACAGGGCTGGCGGCTGCCCCCATCCCGCTGAGCTCCCATGTGGAGCAGCTTTGCTGCTGGGTTTTGGCACGGAGAGAGGCAAGGGGGAAAAAAAAAAATGAACGTCCCTGCTGCCAACCAAGCCAGCCCAAGGGGGAGGATCTTGGCCGATGGAGATGTGTTTTGTCCCAATTTCTTCCCACGGCCTCACGCAACCACAGAAGCGAGGGGCTCAGCAGCCCCGGGATGCTCTGTTGCACCGAGCACAGACCCGCAGCTCGGGGTGCTGCTCATCAGGGCTCCCCCTGAAATGGTTGTGAGGAGAGGTCCCCTGCGATCCCGAAGCCTTGAGCACCCGGCAGAGCCATGGAGCAGCCAGAGCCACCTCCTGCCCCAGGTCTCCCTCACCTTTCGGCATCCGTGGTCATCCTCCTCCTTCTCCTGGCTCACCCGCCCAGGCTTTTTGCAGATGGACGGCAGGGTCTGGTTGCACGGGCTGTCGTTCCACCTCCCTTCCTGCGCAGGGTGGAGAGAGCAGGACTGAGGCCAGCCGACAGCCCAGGGAATTCCTCAGCCCATCCACCCCCACACTGGGTCTCAGATTTTCCTTCCCTGCATCAAACCCCCAAGGATGCTGTGCTGGATCCCTCCCATCCCAGCAGCCGGGATGAGCCAGCTTCAGCCCCAGCTGGAGACGCTCTCTGAGGCATCCCTTCCCTGGCCACAGGGATGCTGCCGTGCTTTTTGTGGAGGTGCAGGATGAACCCCCCCGCCCCGAGCTCTCACCGGTCCCCAGATGGTCACGCAGTCTTCCAGGCTGTCGCGGAAGTTGTTGGGCTCAAAGGGGTGCCAGTACGTGAACCTCACGGGCGTCCCATCCGACCACTCAAAGTTCATCTGCAGCTTAAGGTCATTTAGGCCAATCCAGAGCTCCTCCACGTCTGCTGAGACAGGAGGGTCAGCGGGTGAAATCCCCTCTGCCTGGCTGAAACCTCGCAGAAACCCCGCTGGTGACAGGAGCCCCCGTGACGGGACCGCAGCTCTGCAAAGCGCCTGCCGAAATCACACTGGCTCAGCCTCCAACCCCCGCCACGCCGGCGGGCAGGGCAGGGCAGCTCCTGCCCGCGAGGACGGACCCACTGAGAGGGAAACACAGCGACATTCGCCGGCTGTTTTCGGAGAGGTGCTGGCAGCAGCAGAGTGGTAAAAGGCTGAGCCCGCGGGCTCAGGTCCAGCGAGCTACTGGTTTTCAACCATTCTCTCCCATCCCATCTCCATCTGCTCCTGGCCTGGGACCACCAGCACGTCCCCCTCCTTCCTCCACCTTCCCACGGCTCCTGCCTCCCTTGGCGTTGATTCTCTTCAGCCCCCAGTCCCCACTGAAGCCCGGGTGCCCCGATGTCCCCGTGATGGGTTTCGCTGCCAGGCTCTCCCCGTGCGGAGCAGGGACAGGCTGTGGGTCCACGTAATTTGGCCGGAGGGGCTGCGTTTGTACGGGAACAGCAAAACCCAAGCCAAGGGTGGCCCTGTGAGGGGTGGCACAAGCAGGGTCCAGAGGACGGGTGCTCCCTGTATCACCACACATGATTGCTCAGGCTGAAACCTCCCCAGTACCGTCCCAGCTCCCACACATCCTGATGTCTCAAACTTCAGCCCAGACAATTGTATCTGGGCAAAGCTGGAATAGGAAAGAGAAACCTGGGAGGCCACAGGCAGGAATTCCCCGTTCACTCGACCTGCTGCGGGTGACACTCGTGTCCCGGGCAGATTTAGCAGTAAGAGGCGCAGCCTCCTCCAGCAAGCCCAGCAGGACTCTTTTTTTCCATCTTTTTCTACATTCATCAACTGGGACGAGCGTCATTCCCAGCTGCAGCTGCATATTTCCTTGCCCAGCACCCCAGGCTCCTGGGAACGGCTTTTACATTCGCTGGACGGAGGATGCGCCCAAGCCATGGGCTCCTCCAAGCAACACATCGCCTCCCAGCCTGGGGTCTTCAAACTATTCACAGTCACGAATAAATTCAACTTTGCAGCCTCCATCCCATAGAATTGACCCCTCTGTGGACCCCAAAATTGGACAGGAAGAGTGCTACGAGCACAGCAGGCTCCCCCTTACCTTGCTTGATCTGCTTGGTGACGAATTCCAGCTCGGAGAGGGTGTGGATGCTGACCAGGTCCCCCCCGCTCCGCAGGCAGGTCTTCTTCGCCTCCTGCCAGCTCTTCTTCTCTCCCACCAGGCGATAGCAGTTGGACTGGAAGGGCTGCCAGCTGGGCTCGCAGTCCACCTTCACCTCCGACCACGAGTCTGGCGGGACACAAGGCAGCCTGAGGGCTCCTGTCCTGCTTTCCAACCTTCTCCTCAGCAGGGAGGGGATGACGAGGAGAGGGGTGCTCAGGAGACCGAGCCAAAGCAACAGTGGGAAAGCTATGGCCAAAACGCATAATGGCAAAGTGCAAGCAGTGGTGGCTTTACAGGTCCAAGGACAACCCAAAATCCCTTTTGTTTGCAGAGGAGCGATAGCAGAGCAGAAAGGAGAGCATGCTGTCCCCTGCGGACCACAGGGACCTCCCGCTGCTGTCCACTCCTCCCCTACCACCCAACCTGTAATGGCACCAAGCGCTTCTTGGGGGATGCTCCTCAGGGAGGACCTTTTCCAAATCTAGGCACCTCCCAGGAGCTCAGCCACTGCTCCACACATCCAGGGCATCAGCAAGCTGGGGACACCACGTGCATCTCCCCCGGCTGCTCCAGCATGCGAGCAGCATCCCCTGACCACGCCAGGATGGGAGCACACCCAGCTGGGATACGGGATACAGATTCCCAGTGCCAGTCATCCCCCCGCTCACCCGTGAGGAAGGGGTCAGCCGTGGCGTTGGGCTTCTTCTTGCAGACGTAGGGGAGGGCGATGCCGCAGTCGCGGTTCTGCCACCCACCAGACGACTCAGTGCGGATCACCCCGCAGTTCTCCTCGCTGGGGTTGTCAGGCTGGTCTGGAAAGGGGGGTGAGGAGGGGACACGCTGCTCAGGAGCTGGGGCAGAGCCACCAACGCTGCCCACGCAGCAAGGGCAGGCACCAGCAAGGTGCAGCTCTCCCTGCTCCAACACCAGTGAAGACCTATTTATTTTGTTACTTTGCACGATGAAGACGTGACCTCACACGTCCAGGATTATTTATCGTGCCTCAGTGCACAAGAACCTGGAGCATCACTGTTTTACCCAGAAACATCGATGGCAGTCAGTGGTCATGGTACTGGACCTGAACTGCTCCCGCCTGTCCCCAAACCTCCTCCGAGGGTATCACCGTCCCCACGAGTGCCTCTGGGTGACAGCAGCAGGCAGGACCAGAGCAGCCCTCGCAATGAGTCCTTCTGCCCTGAGCACCCTAGGGTTAGAGCTAGGTGTCTGTGGTGGGGACACCTCCTCAGCCACGCTCTAGCACCGAGCTGGGATGCACAAACCCTCCAACCAGGGAAGCTCAACTCAGGTTATCCGCAGGGCCACCAAGGGTTTGCAGAGGAACGATCCCCCCCTCCAGCTCCATGGGGCTCTCTGTCCCCAGGCAGCAAGGGGACATCCCAGAGCACGCCAGGCCACCTCCCCTGACATGGGGCCATCTGTGGTGGTCACAGGCTGTTCCCCAGCCCCTCCATCACCACCGTGACCCCCTCGTCTCACCGGTCTCCCAGTTGAGGTACTTGAGGGGTGAGTTGTCCGACCACTGCCAGCCTCCGTTGATGTCCAGGTCGTTGAGCCCAATCCAGAGCGTGGAGCTGTAGCCCGTCAGCAGCCCTGGGATCAACACAAAGGGGCAGGATGAGTCCCTCCGACCCCAACTCAACACCCAGCCTGTCACCATCCCCAAACCAACCACCCAGGGCAGGCAGAGCAACCTGGCACCGACGACGGCTGCAGTGCCACCACCTCTGCCTTGGGTGAGGAGGACGGGGATGCAGCCAGGCTGCCGTTGCCTCACCGTTGATGTAGGTCTGCTCGTGGATCTCGGTGATGCTCAGCAGGTTGGCCCCTTGCTGCTCGCAGCTATTCCAGGCCTCCCGCCACGACAGCGTCGACTGGAAGTTGAACTGGTAGCAGCTGTTGGTGAGGTGGTCCTTGTCCCAAAAGGTCTCGCAGTCATTGCCTGGGGGGGATAAGCAGGGTGAGCACCCAATGCAGCCCCATCCATGGCCGCAAAACACCCCAATAACCCAGCAAACCCCAAGCTCGCAGGAGGAGGGATGAGGCAGGAGGGAAGGGGAGAGGCAGGGAAGCCGCCAGGAGAGATGGACATGGGGTTCCTGCTTTTCCCCGTGGGACACGTCACCCCCACTTACTCTTTATGGGGCAGAAGCCCCATCGCTCATCCTTGCCGTAGTCCTGGGTGGTGGCACACCAGAGATGGCCGTCCTCCCGCCCTGTGCTCGTGCACTCGTGAAACCACTGGTTGTCGTACTTGAAGGGGATGGTGCATGGCTTCCCGTGCGAGTTGCCCTGGATGGTGTAAATCTCTGCGGGAAAAGAGGAGGTTGAAGCGAAGTTCGGGGTGAGGTGTGCGGGCTGGTCCGGCACAGGGGCTAGCGGGGTGCCCAGAGGCCACCTGCTCCCCATCGGCCCGACCCTGCCTGGTTTTGCAGCTGAGCTCCCCAGGCAGGACCCAACTGCCACAGCACCACGGCCTCAGCTCACGTTTTGGGGCCAGTTCGGGTTACGGGGTAATACTGATACCCAAGGAGGCATTACCAGAGTACGGCACGGAGCACAGATCCTCCTCGGTGCCAAACGTCCTCCACTGTGAGCCACGTGCCTGGTCCCCCCTGTCCACGGAGGAATTGCCCGGACGGGTGCCGAGATGCTGGGAGAGCTGCTCCCCGAGGCCGCGACAGCTCCAGCGCATGTTGACGGACTCGCGGTCGCACTCGTAGGTGGCCAAGGCATGCGGCCCCGCCGTGGCGTTGGCCCCGTGCCATGACACCCCCAGGCACTGCATGGCCCCCACGTTGAAGAGGCGATTTCGTGAGACCCATTTCCACTGCTGGGCCGGGTCGCTGGCGTTGCAGCCCTTGGTGAGTCTCACCAGCGAGTCCTTGGTCTCCAGGCAGCCCTGCGCGCCCGCGTTGTAGATGAGGAAGACTTTGGAGTCTGGGGGAAAAACAGGGGGGAAGGGTTAAATCAGCGCTGGGGATTTGGCATCTGTGCCGTGCATCGCCTCCAGCCCTGCCTCAACTCCCTTGCTACGCACTCCAGTTTTGGGGTGCATCGCTGTGCGCAGCGCCCGGCACGCCAGGGATCACCGCTTCCCTGTGAAAATAAGCCCAGGGTTTGCCCCAACGCCTGTCCTTGGGGTGATGGGCTCCAGGCAGGGTGATACAGATGGGTGTTCACATCCGGAGCCGGCTGAAACCTCATGGCATCCCCACCCAGCACCAGCAAGCGGCTTTTGGGCATGGGAGCCAGGGCAGAGAGCTCGCCTGCTCTATCAGCATCATCAGAGCTGCTTAAAGCTGAGCTCCCATCGGCAGCACCCTGCCGCGGCATCGCAACGAGCCCCGCGCCAGCGCTGGAGGAGCCCACGCCAACGGCTTCGGCACCGGCCATCTGCTCAGGGTGGAGAAACACAGAGCAGGGAAGCAGAGAGCGCATCCATCATTTTTATGTGTATTTGGGGACCTGTTAGAAAAAACTGCGGCGCAAACAAGCTTCGGGGAAAGGTCTCCCATCGCGTGAACAGGGCGTGATGGAAAACGCTTGCACGCAGCTGCGGCTCCCACGAGCGCAGCTTCAGCCCCAGCAAACAAGAAACGGCGCGTCGGGACCCTCCGAAATCCCAGCCCAGGCGCTGGGAGGCGGGAGCGGAGTGAGGGGAATCACTGCCAGCGGACAAAGCGCTAGCGCAGCTGCGCAGGGGAAAAAGGCTGATCCCAACCCCGGCTCAACGCATGTCCCATGGTCCTGCCCGCTGCCACGGCCCAACCCTGCATCCCCCCGGCAATCCCCCGGCCCCCAGCACCACCAAGGACCCCCCAGCGCAAGAATCCGTCTCAAAACCTGTACAAACCAGCAAAGCCAGGACGTTGCAGTGGGACACACTGCTCCAGCTGACGTGTCATTTTTAAAATTTCCTTTATTTCCTCCAAAGCATCTTTCTAAGCTAAAAAGGTGCCCCCGCACAGCCGCTTCTTGCCCCCGTGCCCCAGCAAAAAGCTGCCCAAAGCAGCACATTGCCAGCGCGGCTTCTGTCGGGTTTTTTGTTTGTCTGAAGAGCGACCCATTTTTCCTCCACCACAAGTCAAAGCGAACTCACGGGCCCCGCTATATTTAGCTTGGGTTTGCTTTGGTTTTTTGCCATTGTGTGAATTTTTTGGGCTGAAAAGGTTTTCATTTCCTATTCCCCTGCAACCTCACCCTGCCCCAGCCATGTTGTTACAGGCAGTGCCGGCACACTTGAGCGCCGGACAGCTCTGCTCAGAGAGCTTCTCTGACTTGTCTCTGAAAGGAAAAAAAAGAAATGGAGGAAGGAGGACACCCCCATTTCATTTCGGAGCTTCAGCATTAACCTGGCTCCAGAAAAGAAATGATGTAAAAGGCCCGTTCCCCGGCCAAGATTACATCAGTGATGACCTCAAAGAAACAAAAGCGACGCCCGCTTGCACGGCGATTTGTGGAGAGCAGTGCAAGTGCACGTGCAACAGGAAAAGGCAGTGACTGGAAAAAGAAATGTTGAATTTCTTGGAAAATATTTCAGATGAGGCTGATTTTGGCTGGCTGAAGCCCAGGCCCCTTACGCTGGTGCTCGTGTCTCCCCAGCTGGAGCTGGCTTCATCCCAACATGGACATCAGGACAGCAGCTCATGCCCCCACCAAACACCCATGAGACCTCCCTGGGTCACGGGCTGATGCCACAGTGCTTTGCAAGGAGGCAAACACCGGCCCTTTTTCACCAGGCACAGAAAAACCTGCCGTATCGCAAGCGCTGCTGTGGCCGTTAGCAGCAGGGGTCAGCAATGGAACACCCTTCTCTGCTTATCTGCTAACCTGGCTTTGCAAAAAAAAAAAAAAAAAAAAAAAAAAAAAAAATTTAACCCCCCCCCTG
>JAAGAY010147914.1:7673-53328 GCA_011801015.1 Ardeotis arabs
AGCACAGAAGGTTTTGGCTGTTGATGAGGATGACAGCAGTAGGTCACCACAGAAGTGGTAACTTTCTATATGACAGAATTTCTAAAAGCCTGGCCCATCACAGCAGCCCTGCCCAGGGTCCTCTGGTGTGGGAAGCTGCCAGGCGGGGCAGGATTTTGTAGGCAAGTCCAAGCACATGCGGTGCCGGTTCCTTGGAGAGGTTGTGCTGATGGTAGGTGAGTGATGAGCGTATCCTTGCTAGCCCTGATGCAGTCAGTGCAGGTAGTAACATCAATAAAGATGTAGTAGCATGGGCTTCATTGAGCCAGGGTAGCATGTAGTGGATATATGCCTGGGCACTGAAGTAGGCTTGTACCCTTGTGATGAAGCCTGCTATGACTTCTCCAGCTGGTGAGTTCAAAGCCTCTGTGGAGGTGGTTGCATGAAATCTGATTAGGCTTTTGTATGCTGTGTAGACACATCAAGAGGATGGTGCCTGCGGAGAAGGGTGCAGGTGAGGTGGTAGTAGAGGGAGGCTACAGCAGTAGCAATGGGAAAGGCAGTGGAAAGTCTCTTTGCTGTTCTGCCTCACTTACTAGGTAGGATAAAACTAACTTTAGAACAACTGTGTTTGCCACGAAGAGACCACCTCTGGGTGTATTTTGGAAACCCTGCTGTTTCTCTGCCTAGAGCAAAGTAAAAAAGCTTTTAAATGCAAACATACACCCAGTCCCTTTTTTTCACTTTGTTCTCTTGTAATAGTGGGCTAATATTCTTACTGACAACAAGAAGCTACAGTAGGCCTTGACTCTTAAGTGGAAATCAGGGGTAACTCCAAGGAAGTAATTGGCATTTCCTTGGTTTTGATGGAACTTGGGTGGGGTGGGGGAAGCTAAGAGGCTAATTACAAAAGACACTATATATTTTAACTTGCTCTTGAAGAGAGTGGCCTCATTCTTGTCATCCTTGCCAGTGTGACATCAGGGAAGGTGCAGTGGTGTGACCAAGGAGAGAATAAATGAAAGGGACTTGACCTTGGTTTGGGTACTGTAAGTATCAAACTTACTGAAACATTGGTTGCTTTATGAAAAATCTTACTGGCTTTGCAAGTGGATTTGAGCTGGCTGAGGGTGTTTTAGCTATGTAGCAAGGTACAAACTTTCCTAACTTCAGGCTAGGACTCTGTCCTGGTTTGGGGAATGTTCCCATGCAACAGCACAAGGCTGCCAGTTCCATTTTAAATTACCTTTTCTATTCCCAAAAACTATGAGGTGTTTCTTTATGCATTCTTGCAGTAACACCTGAAAACAAGTACAAGCCAATAATCCATGGAGCTTTAAGATGCCCCAAACTAGGAGGAATCAGAGTTTTCAAGTTATGCAGGTCACACTCTTCTCACTGGTGACTCAAAAGTCAGTCTCGTCCTTTTGCTGAGGCTCAAGATCTTACTGGATTTGCCAGTAAAGTTCATCAGCATGAACAATCAGCTTCCTGTGAATGTTCATATGACCAAATGGCATGTGGTTTTAAGAACTATTTAGTACATAAACAGAAAACAAGAAGTAAGACTCAAAGGTGATTTTTTTTTTCCCTAATATTTAAGCTAAAGTTCACTTGATTTGGTCTTTTGCAGTCAATTGGACTCCCACTGACCTGTTTTTGTGCCCCTAACAGTGTGCCAAAAGATTAGATGCAGGTGAAAGATAGCTAAAGCAAGAGTGAGAAGAGCCAAACTACGTTCTTCCTGTCTCTGATACCAGTCATCACCAGAGGGCCACTAAACATAAAGTAGCTTCTCTATAGGATGGAAAATGTTAGGTTCATACAGTGCATGTACAAAGGTTTTGCATGCCAGGTAATTATTACAATAGAAAAACAACAGTGATGGAGTCAGCGAGGGAACTACTACTCCTCCA
The DNA here is from genome assembly GCA_011801015.1 of Ardeotis arabs. Lineage (NCBI taxonomy): Eukaryota > Metazoa > Chordata > Aves > Otidiformes > Otididae > Ardeotis > Ardeotis arabs. The sequence goes on from JAAGAY010147914.1 coordinate 9,569, forward strand.
CATCCTCTGACATCCGTTGAAGTCCCTTCTCAATGTCCTTCTGCTCTTATTGTTCAGAGCATGTGAGCTCTAGGCCTGGCAGGCATGTTTGTAATTAATGTTTCCAACATCATCCTGATGCTGCTTGCTGTGCCATGCAGAACATGTGTTCCTATGAAGCTGGGCTGTCATGTGGATGGCTCAAGGGTAGTGCTGAACTTTCATCAGGCTACTGCATTGTAAGCTGGTCTCTGTGCAGAATAATAAAAGCAAGCCTTGGTGGAGGAGTGGCTGAGCTGGGATTCTTAGAGTAAAAGCAGGTTTGAAGAGGGAAGGGCATCAGCCTGTCAGGGGGACCCATAAAGGAGTTTACCAGGATTCTTAATGCTGTGAAAATGAAATAACTACGAATATATGGTTGTATGAAAGAGCGCTCATCTCCTGGGGAGTTTATTCCCACGGGACAGGGTAGAGGGAGAAAATGTTCATAGCCTTCCTTTTTCAGTAGGCTTCATGAGTATTGGCTGCTGCCTTTTTTTGGATGCCCATTACTGGAGACTTTTAGAGCACCCACAGCTGCTGGTGAGGTAGTAGATACTGTGGAAATGAATCCCTAATTAAGTGCCCCAAACTATCAGTCACCTAGCAATCAGACATAAAAAGATAAGATATATGCCAAACTGGGTCACACCGAGGATCGTATCTGGCCCTGGATTCTTCTCCAACACTGCCCAAAAGATGTGCTGATCAGGCAGGGCATGGGAGCCTGGGCCCTGTCTGCAGTCTGCTCCCTTGCATTCTCCTGCACCCACCACTCTTCTATCAGGGATGTCAGGAAGAGCATCCTTGCCTGTTCCTCATACTGTTTGTTTATGGACCCGTTGTCCTTGGATTTGTCTAATCCCTCTTTGAACCTGCTGATGCTGTCTGCCTGTGGCAGATGTTGCAGGTCATCACTGTGGCAACAAATTCTAAAAATGCACTGAAGTCTCAGTAGAAATGTATTTTTTCCTATTAATTTTAAATGATTTCCTGCTAGTTTCAGTGAAAGCCTCCCACATCTAATAACAGTGAATTTAGTGAAAAACAGTTCTATGAGTACGTTATCTGTTGCCTTCATAATTTTGTAAATCTTGGTCATTTACCGTGTCAGACTTTTCCTGTTTAAGCTGAAGACCCCCAGCCTCTTTAGTCTGCCTTGGTAAAGCAGCTCCTCTGTCCCCTTAACCATTGCAGTTGCCTGTGTATCTTTCCTGTCTCTGCATCATCCTTCTTTAAATGCAGAAACTAGAAATGCCCCCAGTACTTGGGAAGCCTGTAGGCTTCGTGGAGATTGAACTTGAAGATGGAACCAAAGCCTTGCAGAATTTACCGTGCAGAAGAACCATCACAGCTGCCAGTTCAAATGTTTACTGGGCACAGTGTTTTAAAAATGTATTTCCATCTCTAAAATAATAACAGTAACAACAATTCATAATATATTTGATATTTCATACTGTGAATCTGAATGGCACATTACAGAAAAACAGACATAGGGCAGGTCGAAATAACATGGCTTTCATGCTTTGTGAACAAAATAATTTAACACGTGGTCCTAACCCTGCAAGCTTTTCCAGCTGTAGTGTTGCCAAGAGCAATCACATGAATTTGCAGGGACTGTTCATGGTAGCAAGCAGCATTGTTGCCTCTGAACCCATGATGCTTGGGTGTGTACATGCATATGTGCATATATAAGTAAGGGCTTTTTTTTTTTAAGTCTTGTTGTATTTTGCCAATGATAATGTCAGTGCCTTAAAAAGGCAGAGTGAAGGTTGGCTTAATTATATGGAAAGACTGCAGAAATTTCCACTTCATGTACAAAATTGATAGCTAGACTGAGATAATGTCTTATGCAGTTTAAGATTAGGAATGGATCTGAAGGTCCCTGAACTTGTCTGTATGGGTAAGGATTTTTAAATCTGGTGATCTGTTTTGTAGTGAGACTTATTTTTGCCAAGCTTTGTTGTTCCGTTGCTCCCTGCAGATGGAGGGTTAACCCTGGATAGGTGACTTTGTGCAGTAAGGACTATAACTTTTTTGGTATTGCCCACTAAAATAGTGAAGGAATATCCCACATTCTTGCTGTGTGATCAGCTTCTTGTGAATTTTAACCCCTGCATCCCCTGAATGTTGTTTGCGTGCTTTGAACCTGGTTAATTGTGTCCTGGTTTTGGTAGATGGTTTCTTGAAAGCCTTGGAGACCATTGCTCTTGCCAGAGATCAGCTGTTTTACCGTATTGACCTATGCTCCAAGGATATCCATGTTTTTTATTGGAAGTTATAAAAAATTGAATGTATCAATTTGATGTACTAATTGACAAGGAGAAAACTAAGAGAAGTATTAAGTGTGAAAGGCATCCCATTACTTGTGGGCATTCTCAATCCTTTGCGTGTATGGAGAAGTGACAGTATGCATCAATGTTTCATTTGAATTTCAAAATTTTCTATCAAGGTAACAGAACTAATTTACAGTTAATGTTTTGTCCAGTAAATTTTGTCTTATGAATCCAATTCCCAGTGTTTTTAAAAAGAGCAGCACATTTTCTAGGATAAATGTGATCTACTTTGGCACCTCTTTCATTTTTCTGCCTTTTCCCACTTCATTATGAATGATAATCCATCCAAAAAGCTCCAGTGGCTTTACTGTGCAGCTGCAACCCATGTATAAGCAGTTTGGCTGCCTTCCCCAAATGGCACATTTCAACCATAACTGTCATAAAAGCTGCTACCAAGGATTCTAACCATACTAATAGACATGTGTTTGGACTGGCTTCATTATAGTTTTAAGTCAGGTCATATTCAGGAGTATTACTGGCCCCTGGCTACACGGTAAAGTAACGCTTTGAAATTTCATCTCATGAGACATCAGCTGTCACTTTTGAGTCATTGAGAAATGAGTTTGATGGTATCTACTCTGTCCTTGGTGAAACATTTGCTCATAAGACCATCTGCCCCTTTAATAGAGTTGTCATTTCAGTGTCGCTTCAATTTCTGCAGCAGCTGCCCATTGATAATAAGTCAGATTCAGGCATGTCACAGAGAACAGCAGAGCCTGGCTGCAGTGCTGTTGTTGCCTTTAGCTCGCCCTGCCGGTACCTCATCTCCCCAGTTAATGAAATCTACGTTGTGCACTCTGCCTGATCCACCCTTCAGATTTCTTCTTGAACAGTCTCCAGCCAGAGAGGCAAGTCATGCAGTAGCTCAGACCAGATGCCTTTTCCATGGTCTCCACATACAGTGAGCATCTTTCCGTGCCTGCTAAGATGTGTTTTTTAGCTTGGCTTGGCTAACTCCAATTAAAACATTGGCAAAGATACAGGAGTTTACTGTTTCACATGGATTAACATTTCTAGGTTCTTGTTTTAGGCTTCATCTTGAACTGATAATCTCTGTTTGTTTATTATTAGATTTGCCAGACATGTGCTTTTCAGCTGTCCAAGTGAGCATCCTGTGGAACCACTACAAATCCGAGCTGCCTGGTTTGTAGCACCCCAAGAGTACTGAGCCCCACAGTGATTCCCACAGAGCATGAGGGACTGACGCTAATGCTGTCTGCTTTCGGATGTAGGCGTCTTATAGACTTTCAATGGTGCTTCTCTTACAGCTGTCCTCTGTTACCAGGTACAAACGTGCCAAACAAGTGTTAGGAGATAATGCAGCATTCCAATAGTCATTCCAATAGTTTGCCCATTAGCCTGAGATTTGGGAGGTGCAAATTAACTTTTCTGTCCCACTACTGATTTTCTGCCTCCTTTATAGTGGCAGCCTGTCTTCTCAATTAACTTTAGATGGTTTATGTTTAGGCATCTGGTCAAAAAGTCATGTATTTAGTCTAGACTGGTTATCAAGGCTCTTTGTAGATGGTGGAAAGGCAGGCACCATCCTAAAATGTGTGCCTAAATCAGATAAGGTAAATAGCCTTCTGGCAGTGTATGTTTCTGTCTGTTGAGTCCATAGAAATCCCAGATTATTAGTTTTGACTAGGTGCTTAACTTTGTGATGGCATAAAGGAGCAGAAATGAATCCAGAGCTTGTAGTCCCTCTATGCCTCTTTTTCACAGGCTGTGCAAATCATTAATGATTATCTGCTGTTTCACAGGATGTTGTGGTTGGTAATGATGAAAGTGCCTGAGATTTTATAAGTAACAGAGTTATGCAGAAGGAAAACCTGCCCCCGTGTAAGCAGAGGTGACCCAAATGAAATGACAGTGGCTTCTTTTGAGTGGGAAATAAAAAAGAGAACATTTATCCTCTTCCCAAACAGCTGGTTTTATAAAATTTATTAAGTCAAAAGCATAAGCAGCTTTTGTGGCAATTTTTACTCCATTTTCTCCTCCCCTACAGTTGAAGTCTTTCACAGATTTCTGCATGTGTACTGTCTCATCACAAATCCTGCACCTCTACCCAAGGTTTGGGAGTAAATAAATTCCCTTTTTGTTTTCTCATCTTTTTCTTTTCTCTGTTCCATCCTATGGTCACGTGGAGGGCTCTGAGGAGCTTTGTGCACATTGCTGGGTACTTTTTTGGTCTTTGGGTCATCTTCCAGGCAGAAAGAGGGGAGCAACTACTGTTATGGTTGAGGCACTTATTGTCTGTTAATAGAATAGATTGTTAGGCAAAAGTGCCACATGCTTCCTGTCCTTCTGGGATCCTAAGAATCCTTCTGGTGAGAGCCTCTCACACCGTGGTCTTCTAGGCTTTGTGAAAACAATGCTGATGTTTTTTTCATTTTGGGATGTGTGGTCAAGATCATTGGGCCCAGCTGTCTGGGAGCTGGGTATCTCCTTGGCTGGAGCTGACTGTGTGAGCAGAGGGCAAGTTGCCACGTGGGACCCTGAGCACTTGGTGTGTCCTGCAGAGTGGTGGGAGTTGTGAGGCTCTCAGGCTTCATGTTTGGTCTCATTCAGCCCAGTGGGGTAGTGATGAAGACATACCACAAGGTGGTTTAGCTCAGTACCCACTGCTGAAAGGAGTATGAAGGCATTACAGCATGGCCTTGACAGGGTTTGGCTGTGTGCTCCATGCTACCTGACAACCTGGAAGGGCTTCAGTGAAGTTGCAATGCATGATGCCTCACATGCCAGGTAAGACTTGCTTAGTCACAATTAGTTACTTGTTCCTTCTAGATCAGATTCATGTTGGTTTAGCAGAAACTGACCCACCAGAGCCAGATGCTATATTCACTCGCACCTCTGAGGCACTACCTGAAAACAATTTCACTGGTCTGGAGAAAAACAGTTTGTTTCTTTTAGTGTGAGACCCAGCGTGGAATGGTGAATGGTTTTCTGCCCGCCCTGTCCTGCTCTACTTTCACCATAACAACTATTTTGTTAAAAATTTCCTGGTTGGTTGTAAGGACTCAGACTTGTGTATTTGCACAGATCTAACGCCGTAGGGCATGTCTCATGGGTAACAGGCACTGCTGGAAACGTTTTCCCACTCCTTTCTGTCTGCACTTATTGAGGAAACTGGGGAATGAAGTTAAGACTTCAAGTGCTTTTCCATAGAAACCTGTTACACTGGCTTTCAGTTATGACACAAATATGTCACTTCCCACCAGGTAGTTTGCACGTTGTGCTGTCCTTGATTTCCTTAGCGGTACTGCCTTCCTCACCATGAACAGATGTGACACTTCTCATTTACTCCAAAGTACGTTCCTGGTGGCACATCTCTGCTATGTGCTACTTGATGCGAAGGGAACAGCGTTTTCCCTCGTAGGTGCACGTTATGCTTGCACTGCAAGAGCTGCCTTTAAACTCACTGACAGATGTTATGGCACTGGCGCAGCTGGGGTTGCTTTGAAGCTGCCTGTAATGCATGTGACACCTTCTCCAGGGGTCTTACTGTTAGATATTTTGCACTTCATCTTCCTTTAGAGAACTCCTTGTAAAACAAAACCCCACGGCACACAGGGTAAGTAGGGAACCTGGTGTGTGTTGAAGAAAGCCCTCATTCCCCTTTGCATCGCATTCACATGCACTAACGTACGTTATTAAGGGACGCCTTAAACTCCTTTATTCATTTAAGTTGTAGATTGTGACCTGGTCTAATTTCAGACAGCATGCCCATACCACAGGTACATTTATCTGTTTCACTCTTGGTGTGCATTTTGTTAGAACAGTGCTGGGTCTTTATTTGGGGTGGGAGCTGGTGAATGTGAACTCTGAGCCCTGAGATTTCCTCTCGTTTCTCTGACTGAATGCCCATGGGATCTTGCATTTTGGCGTCTGGCCACAGATTGAAACCCTCTGTGGCCTGCCATGACCCTGTAACTGCATAAATCAGCCCTAGAATTTGGCTTCTGATCAAAATTTTTTGTTTCATTTATTGTATACAATTGTTTATTGTATTCCTAATGCAGTGATGTATAAGGAGACAAGTGTTTCTGAAAGAGGATTTAGGTCAAGCTGAAAGAAATTGCTATTGAATGTCATTGATTTTCCTTTATATAACTAGGGCTCTTTTTGAAGTCCTTCTTTAAATATTTAGTGATGCTTTTTCCCCTTTAACTCAAGGGTCAGTGTCTCGTATTGGCCAATTGTGTGGGTTCCCTTGCCAGCATACAGAGGTTGCCAATTGTTTCTTTTCATCTTACCAGGCTTGGCTTTCCACCGTGTCTGTAAGCAGTGCTTGAGTATCGTATCCAGATGACGGTCCAGCTCCCCGCAGCTAGACGCTGCTCACTGACTTCCTCTAACAAGCTTTTCTTTGCTGACTGGGATACTGTTAAGCCCTTCTTGTGTTACTCAAGATGGGTCAGGGAAAGGCCATCTGTTCGCCTAGATTTCGGTTTCCTGCTTATATAGCTTAGCTATTCTCTGCTCGGCACCTTGTGTATTGACCAGCACCTCTGCAAGCTGAATCAAAATCCATTCCCAGTTAGAAAAACTGCATTTTCTAGAAGAGTGGAACATAAGTTGTATGTGCCCCCCACCCCTCACTCCCCTGCCTCAGGTTTTTTTTTTTGTGTGTCCTGAGACATCCACTTTATCATCGTGACACATTCCGTTTGTAATAAATTGTACCTGCCACAGTAAAGACATTAATTGCTGAACAGCCATAGCTTTTTAGTCATGGGAAGCTTTGATGTGTCCTTGAGCTGAATTCAAACAGTTGTGTGAAAAGCAGAAATGATGATACCTGATTTCCACTTTTTTTTTGCCTATGTGGAATTATTGAACATATTAAAAAGTCATCAGGAGTCAGATGATCCAACGTATTGGCATGCAAACAAATGTACATAAAATGTGATTCTGTGAGCTTTGTTTCTTTATGAAATTAGCCTAAAAATGATTTTGTGGCCAATCCCTTCTCACTCTCTTAGAAAAAATGCAAAGAATTGAAACTCTAAAGTTTTCTCACGGTTAAGCTAGCTTGCAGGTTGTTTGCAAACTGTTAAGAAATGGGAGCTTCATCTCCTCTCCTATGCTATTCTATTAGTTTCTTTTAGTCTTTCATTCATATCTTCACTGGCTAAACCTTAAGGACTCAAATGAATAAAACTTTATTTTACAATTTGGCATATAACTCAATAGATACAGAAATACGTTATCCCAAATGTTCCCCATAAGATTGGTAAGTTAAAAAAAAAAAAAAACCAAAAACAAACAAACCAAAACAAACTCAACACTCCTCCCACCTCAGCAAAACAAACAAAAAACTCCCCAAAATACTATTATACCAGATACTGTAAAGTTCACTTCCCTGTAAGTTGAAACTGTTTCTAGGATGAAGCATTGCAGTTGTAGACACGTGCAGGCACAGGTTCAAGATGCTACATCCCATCTTCAGTTGTATTCCACCTCTGTAGTTGCAGCTTCGTCAGTGGAGCTGGCCATCTTTGCTGACCCCAATGCTACAATGTGAAAAATGGCCCAGTGTAATTATTTATTATGAGATCTGGATTTCACATAGTTGAAATGTGACTAGAAGCCCAGCATTGTATCAGTGATATTTAATTGTATGCCAAGGAGTTTGTATGAAATCTTGCTTCCAAGACAAACCAGTGTTTGAAGCACCTTCTCATGGTGGGCAAGGCACACCTAGGTCTTCCTCAGGAGTCCCTGCCTGTGCACTTCTCTGGGCATTTCAGAGGCATTCAGGTGGCAGAGTGTCAGCTGCAGTCTTTCTGTGCTCTGCTTGCTAATGTGGAGGAAAAGCTTTGTCCCCTTTCTACAGCTGTGTACGTTTTGTATGCACCAAAGCGGTGAGTGAAGAAGGCTTTAGCCTGTCTCAACTGGCTGCACAGAAGCCATGTAAAGCCAAAGTTCACATTCATATGAGTCAGGTTTTCTCCTTGTTGTCACTACTTTTTGATCCCACTGTGAAGGGACAGTGGAGAAGGGCAAATGGGGACAAGGAGTTCTTGTGGAGGGAAGTGAAGAGAAGAAGCTGTGGGTGATTTTGTGTGGAAAATTAAATTAAGCCCTAGTGAGGCAACTGGAGCGGGGTCTTGCCTAAGGAGGGAGAAGCCAGCCTCTCCTGCTCCCCTGCCACTGTGATGCTAGGACTCATTTTCTCCCTGAGGACGTTTTGAGTGTGTTATACAGAGGTGGTCTCCCTTGTGAGCTTCAGTGGAAACGCCAGTTAAGTTACAGTGGCTGGTTGTGACAAATGAATAGCCACAGACTGGGTAGGGACTGCCCAGCCTCTCTTTGCTAGAACTGCCTGATCCTATTGAAATATTTTATAGGGAGACTAAGCCCAGCGCTGAAGACAGGACTTAATTGCATAATTCCTTCAGGAGAAGTAAAAAGTGCTTCCAATGCAGATCCAGTCCCCTAAAGGGATTGCAGATTAATGGCTGAGAAGCCTTAGCTGAACTCGGTCGGTGGGAAGTTGTCTCTGGTCATTCAGGGAGACAGTCAATGTTGCTTCAGTTTTAATTGGATATGGTATTTCTCTTCCCTTTGTTTCATAATCAGCACTGGGGGCTTCTGCACTTGTGGACTGGCTGTGAGGTCGTGTTGGTGTTTTGCAGCTAACATAGCTGCCTGGCACTGAGACGCAAGCTGCAGCATCAGCCCGTGTGGCTTTTCACACATTCCTGCAGTAAAGCCATAATGATCTGCTTGGGCTTGACTTGCTGATGTGACCACCCTTTTGTAACACAAGTGTGTCCCACGCTCCTTGTGCTGGTGTGTGCCAAGGTCTTTTTCAGCCAGTTCTGGCAACCAGGGGAGAAGCCATGTGTCCTCTAGAGGTGCTTCAGGGGTGGGTTGTGGAGGATGGACTGATGCCTTTGCTGTTCTGGCTCAGGGGAAGGTGGAGCTGAGACTCTAATCAATGTCACCACCAGGTGTATGTCCCACCACAGGTTTCCACACTTGAATGAAAAGATTTTCTCGATGGAGGGAGAGAGGGCTGGGATTAAAACTCCTTACAGTGTGCAATGGCAGAACCTATAGCTGCTCCCTTGAACAGTCAAAGGGATGCTCTGCACTCTGAAGCTTTGACATTCTCCTAGGAGTGTAGTGAAGTGCACTCAGTTTCCACCTATTAGGTACCCGATCAGAAGACTTTTCCTGTTGTACTTCTGGGGAGCACAAATTGCAGTGCATCCGCCTGTACCCACGAGCATCTCTGTAAAGCTCGCCAGGGGTAAGCAGGGGACAATCCTTGTAGATATCTCTCCTGTAACCACAGTCAACAAAAAAATTTTTTGTAAGTGCATTTGGGATATTTTGAGGCAGGAGCCACCGACACTGCCTGATAAAGAAGGCAGTGACATTCTTCTTAGGTATTATTTGGACTGAAGGGAATAAACTGGTTACATCTAACAAGTAGAAAAGAAACCTGAAAGATACTGCATTTTAATACAATTAGATGGGGAGAACTGGACAGCAGAGCTCTGCACTCTTGTTTTCTGCAGCCACCTTCAGTCATCTAAACAAGATCCCCTCCTTAATCCCAATGCTTGGCAGAGTGGCATAAACAAGTGAGTAAAAATCATGTAACTTTAAAATTTTACTAAGCTAAGGTAGCAATGATGTGGCTGTTTACATATCTGCATGGGAGTAGTCTTTAATCAGACTGTGCATGAGGTTCATTTGTTTCCTCCTAGGAAGAGCTGTTATCACACCAGTAATTGCATCCATATGAGAGCTGGAGATGCGCTGCTGTGTCCTTGTCACTGGGAAAGGATGTGCTGGGTAGCTAAGCCTGTGGTAGATAGCTTGCTGTGAATGACAGGTCTTGCTTGCCTCCTTTTAACTTTTTTCAGTGATTAGTGAAATTGCTGGAGGCTTTTTGAAAGAAAAAAAATCCTGCTAAGTTACAGATTGTATTAAACTTTTCCCTTCCTCTAGTAAGTCCTTTCTTAATTCTCTATATTCTGTGTAATATTACCACCTTTTACCTGGCTTTGTACAATAATGCCAGAAGTCAGAGAACCAGCTTCTTTCTTGTCTTCTTCCCTTCTCTGAAACTGATGCTTCATTCCCTACCCTCATTTTTTTTCTGGGCAGCTGACTCAACTAGGGACCAGATGTGGATGAGTGAAGACATGTTGCAGCCCGATACTTCATCTGGATGTGTTCATTGCTTGTTGTGCTTTGGAGGGTTATTTGCATGGCAACGAGAACTCTTCAGTAATGCAGTGAACACACACACACACAGGGAATGTTTGCTTTCTGTAAATGAAGGGATGCATCAGAATCTTTTCTGGAATAGAAGCAGAAGAACAAGAGATGAGCTGGAGCTAGCATTGCTTCCCCTTAGCAGAATATTATGACCAGGTGACCAGATTTCTGTGTTTTGTCAGTTCTCACTGTGGAAGGGACAACTTTAGATAAGCCAAACCAACGATGACAACAACAGAAGCCCCAAACCATACAGCTGGAGAACAAAATATTCTCTGTAGATTTAGATAGGGTAGTTTTGTTGAGAACAAACAACACAGATGATTTTTTTTTTTTTTTCCAAAGACTAGCCCAACTGGATGTGACTCAGAAGGGAACCATCCAAATTTCTGTGAAGCCCAGCTTCTTTTTGGTGTCACAGAGCCAACTGAAACCTGCTGTATTGCAAAAACACTGGCATCAGCACAGACATGTGCTTTGTTCACTCGAGTATTGTAGCATTGAAAATAGTTTTATTAAACGGAAGCCACACCTATAGCATAACAGTGAAGTTAAGGCTTGTCCAAGCTAAAGAAATTTGCATTGCTGTGATGACATCCTATAGAAATGGAAAAGTCTGTCAAATGTGCTGCTGCAGTGCAAAACGGAGCTCACAGCAGAGAGGCTGTTCCAGCATGTTGCCACATTTTATGTCCTGTCAGGCCTCAAGGACAAATGCTAGCTGCCCAGTTTAGAAAAAAAACCATTTTTTTGAAGCTAAACGCATTTGCAGTGAACAAAAACTCACTTAAGGAATCTAAATACCCAGCCAGCATAGAAAATGCATGCAGTATTTTTGCAGCACATGTAAGAAATCCCTAAAGATCAAACATCCTGCTCTCTCCTGGTACTCTGAGCTTCTGGGCGTATGAGCAGCTTGCTACAGCCTCTGCTGTAGCACCACGCAATCCCTGCAGCAGCACAGTCTCTCTGTTCAGACCCACCAAGTCATGTCTCTTCCAAGGTAGTAGTGCAGGTGATGCAAGCAGCACTCAGTATGCAGATAACAGTGGTACTCTGGCTGTGGTTTTCCCATGGATCATCCATCTACGGTATCTGACCTTGCCCATACATTCTCCAGTCATCTTTAAGAAGATGGGAGACCTATGTGCAGATACTTCCCCCAACGAAGGGGAGGGAAGGAACACATACATACTGTTTTGCATTGATGTGCCCTTGGAAGCTGAGGATTCGTTCAGTGAAATAGTTTAGGTGATCCATGTCTTGGAAAACTAACTTGGACTTGTTTGGGTGCTTCCCTTAACTTCTGCCTCAGGGACAATGCCAGCTATTGTAATGTTTCTGACTGAAATGCCTAAGTTTGTGGGGCAATGCAGCTTGTGGTAGGATATACTTACTGCTGCAATAGAAACACCTCTTTAGTGCATGCTACCACTTGTAAAAAGTTTGCTTGTAAGCTGATAAACCTCTGAGACCAAAATGGTCATGGTCAGGACACCAAAGTGGCACAGGGCATAGCAGTGTGAGCGCTCAGTGTGTGCCTGGAGCCTGTGGCCGTCTGCTGGACTCTGCTTTTGCCCTGGCCACCCTGCTGGAAGGGCCCACAGGGCAGTCACCGGTCTTGTCAAGAGTGGTCCTGATGATGGTGATGCTTTGTGACTGGCATCTGGAGGCAGGGAGAGCCTCTCATTTCACCCAGGCCACCACACTTTTGGCAGGTGTAACAATGTGCAATTGGCCATTATGGAGCCAAATTTGGGCTTGGAGGGGAAGCCCATTACTGCAGTGGTTTCCCTGAGCAGCCAAGCGACCTGTGGCACTGTGTTTGGACCGGGCTTACCTCACGAGAAACCACAAATAGGTGTTTTGGCATCTCCCTCTTGGCACGCTGAGTCATGGGGGTGAGCTTCTGCCACAGAGAAATCAGCCTCTCCTGTGTTTGGGCTCCATTCATTTCTAGTTAGGTGGGGTAAATATTAACTCTTAGCTGGAAACAGAAAAATAAAAAGTACATGGCAAATAATCCCTTGCACTCAGTGCCTGCCTAGCCCTCCAGAGGGCTTGCATGACCCACGGGCATCTCTCCACACAGGCCTCTTGCTGCTGATGGGTATAACCATGGCCAGGTGGTGTTTCTGCCACGTTTTTAGGGACCCTCTCCACTTCTCTCTACAGGCTAGCATACAGGAAAGTAGCCAGGGATTAATCTAGCCCTAAAGCTGGTATTTCTCTCTGCCTGCATGGCATCTTCAGTCAAGTGTGTGAAAGCAGGAGAACAAAGGCCTGGTGGTTTTGTTACGTACAAAATCTCTGGGAAATCTCTGCCCTTAGACCAGCACTGCTGCCGCTGAGGTTTGGTTTTTCACTTCCAGCTAAACAGCGGTCGCTTTTAACACAGAAAGTTGAGATATTCCAACAATCTGTGGAGTGCAGATACAGCTTTTTTTTTTTTAAAAAGAAAAGCAGAAATGAAGGCAAAATTGGATGGAACAGCTGAAAGGATGGTGTAATTCCTGCAGGTGTGGAAAGGTTACTGGGGGAGGAAGGGATTAGAGATGATTGCTGCTTTTGCCACTTTCACAATATCTGTACCAGGAGAAATCATCACATTTCTTGATTCCTCTTTCCTCTGTCTCTGGTGGTGCCTGCTTGGCTTTGTCAAGTGCCTTAAGATCCGTGAGTGAATGGAGTCCGTCACTGACCCATGGCTGCTTTCAATCCTACTGTGGTTGCCTGTTGGTTATCCTTGTTCCTCCAAAGGGATAATCTGACTCCCAGTTTCTTCTGTGGCAGGTGCAGGTACAAACTTGCAGTTAAGATGGAAGTAGGTGATGACACCGAAGGATCAAAAAACTCAGTTCCAGCGCATCCTAGGGAGCTTTCTGTTTGACATATGGGAATTCCCAGTTCAAGTTTAAACAAGCTGGAGTCATAAATGGAAGGGAAAAGTAAACGGGTGATTTTAATAAATTTCCCCCATTCCTAAGCAGCAACAAGTGTATGATTTTGGAAACAGCCCCTCAACACACAAGACCTGAGTGGCACCCTTGTGTCACTGGCCACGGTGGGCTCCTCTCTGGTGGCCCACAAGCTTGTGCTCCTCAGCTGGAGCGCAGAGCACAGCTGTTGTCTAAATCCACCCCCATACAGTCACATTTGGGTTTCTAACTGGAAACTTCATCCAAACTGGAGCACATCCCAAATAATACAGACCGCCCAAGGAACTGTCTGTCTGACCTGCATGGAAATTAGTCCTGGTGTAAGATGTGGGATGTGATGTGTTACATACTGAGTTGCAGTGGTGTGGCTTCTAATGTGGCTGGTTATGCTGGAATAAAGATGACCTATAGAAATAAGCCAAACCACTATAAAGTACTTTTTTATCAGTAAACCCATATGTGTTCTTGGAAGGGGGATGATATGTTTTTTAATGCATCATTATGAAATGATAATAAACTGTGTGTAGACACGGCCTAAAAAAAAAAAAAATAAAGAATTCCACGCTAGCTTTCTGTCTGCACTTACTGAAGTGTCTTTTGGGTTATTAAAACCCTGGGCTATATTAAATTATTTTAAAGATACAAGCTTGTTGTTATGGAGCCACTTGAGATACTGTGGGATATGACTGCAGAACTATGCAAATTGGAGTAATTTCCATTTGACATATGCACTGTAATTATTGAAAACTTTTTTCCAAATTTATTTTTGATGTCTGCTGTGGTTAATTCACAATCTCCTTTTAACATGGGCAATTATAATTATTTGCCAAGAGCAAATCTTTGCTAACAAAAATCCAGTTTTCTTTAGCTTGCAGCTTTTCTTTTGATTTCATGATGAGGTACTGTTAATCAGAGGAACCAGTGCTGGCCGCTGAGTATCCAGCAGGGCAGAAAAACACTGCACTCAGAAAAAGAAATGCAATTAATTAGCCTAAGCTTCTTTCTAGCATCCCAACCCTGGGCCTCCTGAGTTGCTGTGTTTGAGTGGAGAAGACACTCTGTGAGAAGATCAATCAGAGTTAGCATCTCAATAGGACTTAGAGTGAAAACTGTCTGTGCCCACTGTGAGATTTCTCCTTGCAAGTTCTTGCTCATTCTTCTTCCGTAGGGGCTACAGGTAGAAAATAGCATATGTTTGGGGAAAACAGTGTTATTAGGTTGAAGAAATATTTCTAATGCTATTTTTCATAGGAATCTGAGTGAAATCTGTGACTGAAAAATGCAGTAATTGAAGGGCTTTAGGCTTCTAGCTGCATATTGTCATTCAGAAATAAAGTTATTCAGTTGAAAATCCCTCATCCTTTCTGCCCTCCTTTTCCTTGGAAATCAGTGTGTTATGCAGCTTCTGAAAGGAAGCACAAGTGCAAGTGCTTTCTAAGAATTACTGACCTACTTTACAGGTATTTTGTTCTTCATTGAATCAGTTTTGTACCTGCAAGAGTGTAGGTGGATAAAAATTACATTTCTTTCACCCACCGCAGCGCAGGTCAAGTGCAGGAGAGTTCTCCCCTTTAAGTTTCTACCCCTGGATTATTACTTCAAGTTCTCCTGGAGCTTCAAAGGGATGAGGTCTGAATACAGCCTTGCAGCAAGCTCAGAGCAACGTTAAGGTACAGCAACCTGGACTGCGCTTCTCCTGTAGAAGGTCTGTCTGAAGGTGGCACAGTGAGAGGAACTACTCATGTTGACCTGTCTTTCTGGTCTACGTATCCAGCATGTACATGGTAAAACAAAGCCCATTGCCAGTGAGGGCTTGTTTTCCATGATGTGCTCGTGGAACAGGTAGCACAAGAGGGTCCTGGGATTACAATGCAAATGCATCAAAACCAGGCATTGAGGTTGATGTCAGTTTTCGCTACCATAATTGACTAGATCCAGCCTACTGAACATAATGGGGAAGTGTTCCAGTGTTGACATGTTTTCTGGCAGATTTTCAGTGGTGGGGAAGAGTTCCCAGTATCCCTTAGAACAAGCCATGGAAAAGCATAGTGAAACATGGCTTCAGCTGCTACCGTAGTGTAGCTGTGGCTTGTCCAGTGCACACTTTAGCCGGTGTGAGTGTGAATGGCATTTTCCAATAAACCCTTTGGAGAGGATTAGTTTGCAGATTGATTGCAGACAGGACAGTCTGGCATCCAGGCAGATTGCACCCGATGAGTTATTGCTATCTGAGTCAGCTGGCTGGGCTGCTGCTGAGTCCTTAGCTCTTGTGTAAGCTCTGCAGTCTGGGAATCAAGTGTCCATCCATCTTATGGATCCAGGGTTTGGAGCCAGGGAAGCACGATGTCAGTGTCTCACACAGAACTGCTGATTCACTTTGATCCATCCTCACCACTGCTATTCAGAAGGGGTTTATGACTCCTCTTTAGAGGCACTTAGCTCTCTCTCTGACAGGAATAAAATATTAACTGGGAAAGTATACTGATTCAAAGGCTGCTACCTTTTTTGAGGGGGCTTTAAATTTATTTAGAAGTTTCTCAGAGAACCTGAGAATTAGGAAGTAGTGTTGGCTGAAAAGTTAACAAAAACATGGTTAGTTTAAACCACAGCTTGCTTGTTATTTATTCACTGTTGTTCCATTCGCCATGTTGCTTGAAGAGCGAAACCAATGGCCAGTGTGACTGCTTTAATTAATGGGATTAGAGCGGAGGTAAATTTGATCCAAAGCTTGCTAAGGCGTGATGCCAACTCCCCTGAAAACTCCATTATCAAAATTCTCATTAACTTCAAAATGGAAGTGGGCCTGGCCTGAAGGAACTAGACCCAGTAATGGCTAGGGTAGAGCTGTGCTACTCAACATTGATGCGGAGAGGTAGGGTCTTCTATGGGCACGTAGTTTGGCTTGGTAGTGTCCCAACAAAGGGTTTTCATTATGATTAGCATTTTAATTAAACTGGCTTGATTTTCTTACATGAGCCAAGCTAACTTATTTTCTCCACCTGTGCGTTCTGTGGTCCTTGCTGTTCTTGGCAAGGCATAGAGGTCTGAGCAGAGGACTTAGACTGTGAAGCGGAAATGAGATGCCATGAAGAATCAAGCCATGATCTCATCCATGTATAGTCTTAGGCAAACTTTGATGGCTCAGGCAGGTGGAAAAATGCTGTCCTGCAGACTGACTGTTGTGTATATGCCTTTGTAGACTTCCAGATCCTGGCAAAATGGCATACCAGAAACGAGCAGATAGAAGATGCACCCTTGAGCCCTTGGGTGGAGTTGGGAGGTTGGTCTAGCTGACCTGTTTCATCTTGACACCTTTTGCTTCCTGACTTTTCTCTTCCTCTCTGCTGCGGCCTTTCTTGAGAGTGGAGCAGTCATGCCAGCTTCTTCAGTCCTGCTGCTGATGCCATTCAGTGAGCAGAGAGGGGACCTGCTGACACAGCGAGTGTGAGACCACTGAGAGAACATTCTCCTCCCCAGGACATGTTGTGCAACCTGGCGTTCGTCCATCCCTACATAACTTCACATCGCTCAGGAAAATCCGGTTCCACTGCTAGGCACAGTCTTATGGGCTCTAGTAGGATTTGCCCAGTAATTACAAATTGATATTTCCAATTTCTGCAGCTGTATATTTGAAAGAGAAGACCTGATTTACGGTGTGAGCCTGCACACGCAGATGCACACAGGGACACACATAGAGTGTACATACATTCACTACCAAATGAAAGGGATGACACCGCTCACCTCTACCTGCCATGTACTTGTATTTATGTACGCAAAAGGGACCCTCTTACATTCCATTCTGTGCAAGTGTGTGCATCTGTCTGTGCTTCCGTACTACAGTCAAAATTGTGTCTGTGGGTGCAGTTTTCAAATGCATTCAGTTATGCTAGTGCATCCCAGTCGACCGCTGGGTGCTTTGGTGTCCGTAGTCAGTACAGTATTTGGGAAGGTGAGTAATGATTTTAAAATTTATTTTAACCACTCGTGTCAGAAAATTTGGTCAAATGCATGCTCCATTCATCCAGCACTGCAGGGCTGACACATTTTTTTCAGCACAGAGATCCTTCAGACTTCACCGAGCAGGAAAAGAAGTAGAAATACTCCAGCTGAAAATATTGCAGAGAAGTAAGGTTAGGAAAAATGTTTGTAGCCGAGTCAGAGTTAAGTAGGTAGCAAAGCTGATGCTTCATATAATCATCACATAGCAAGGATCACACTAGAAACTGCAGTGCATCTCACACAAACAGATCCTATTGCTGAATGTTTCAATCCTGAAATATAAAGCGCAGGGAGAGTACAGGGTTTGCTGCTCTGCACGGTGATGCCATGTAAGATACAGATAAGTATCTGACACTGCAACTTGTAGGGTTTGGGTTTTTTTTTTAGACTTGGATTTCCTGTTACTTGGCTGGCAAGATGTAGGTTTTCAATGTCCATAAAGCTTCACGAATCCTGTACCAATCTGCCAGAATAATGGCTCCAATTACTCACGGCATTAGTCTGATGTTTATCCTTTGTCAGTTTTTTTATTTAGTAACCAATTACAACTTGCTAGTTTTAATGGCGGTAGAAAGGGTAGGCAAGAGAAACATAAAGAAAATTAACTCTAATTATCAGCCATAAATTTATCTGACTCAGTAAGCGTAAACAATTCTGTGTTGGAAAGGCAAGCTGCAAGAAAATTGAACTGCTTAATTTCCTAATCCTCCCAAAGCCTTTACAACAGCTGGGCATTTAGTTGTTGTCAGCTAACACAAAAAGAAACATATTTAAATACAGATAATAATGCCTCAGGAGAACAGAGATTGACCAGAGACTGTGATTGCCCTGTGATTTCATTACTGTGGGAAAGAAAGGTATTATAATATACTGGACTGATGGCATTCATTTTGCTCTAGAAGTTGAATAGAGGGCTTGAGAGTAATTGGAACAAATAAAGGACCAAATACAGAGATTTTAACTAAGTTTTTTATTTAGTCCTAAGACAATTTAAATCCCCTTTAAATGAATGAGTTTTTGCTTCCATAAGGTCTAAGTAGAATGGTTTTCTTTTCTGAGTTTATCTGAGTATGTAGTGGGAGTCCTGTGATTTTTTCTTCACAGGGAAGTACTCAGCAGGGATGTGACCCTACAGTTTTGATGGGGATTTGAAGATACAAAAATTGAACAGAAATTTGTGAAAGCCAGCGTGGTTTGTCCCATATACTTCCCAAGCGCATATGAGAGCATGGAAAGCATCCAAGTAGGGCTCAGGGAATGTAAGTCTGAGCATGTTTCAGATGCCTGAACAGTTAATCTCAAGCTGGGACCCCTGAAGCATTTCCTTGTAGTGTGCAAGTAGCTGGTTTGTCAGGGTGTATTTGCACCTTCTCTCGATTTCCCAGCAGTTAAAGGTTTTTAAATAGTTAAAAAAAATACTAAGTGTTTCATTTATTTTGATTTCCAGTGTTACTTGCATAAATGCCTGCAGAGAAGAGATTGGAATGATATGCCAGGTAGGCTATAAACCAAGCATCAAGCTCTAGCCCATGTTAGGAAAGGGCTAGAGCATTTTGCTTTGCCTTGCAAAGTGTGCTGGCGTGCATAGTAACGCAAGACTTAGTTGCTTTCCTTGCTCTCAAGCATGTTGCCTACGAATTCCATGATGCAGATGCTTTATAGTCCCAAATCAAAGGCCACAACTAGCCAAACTAACAGAATAAGCAATTGAAAATTCATATGGACTTATTAGAAAAATCACCTTCAAGTCAGCACATTGTCAAAATCATATGGATACAAATGGTCTCGGCAGAAGAGGTCATATATCATAGAATCACAGAATATGCCGAGTTGGAAGGGACCTGTAAGGATCATCAGATCCAACTCCCTGCTCCTTGCAGGACTACCTAAAACTTTATGAAGCAACCCTGAGTCCAACATCAAGCACAAAGTAGCTTGAATCCAGCCACAGCAGCATTTATACCTATAGCAACCGTAACATATGCACAGATATGGCCCCAGTCCATAACCCTAATGACTGCCTCCACGCAAATAAAAGTGCCAATATTAATACATAATGAAAATTGATATAATCATTACAATTTTGTCTCATTCAGATGAACCATGCTGGTTCTGCTTAGATGGCACTGATTTACCTGCAGGCGTCGTTACAGTCTCTTGGAGTCAGCAGGGGTGTTTTCCCAGCCACGGCACCACACCTTAGCAGCTGTCTACAAAGAACTCAGCATCTCTTTTTTTTTATTTCAAGGCAAACCAGCTCTTTGTTTTTCCATTTCCTTGAATGGTTTTACAGACCACTAACCCAGCTGAAATCACTTCTGTAAGCTCACGGCTCGCATTAAACCTTCCTACTCGTTGAGCCTGCTTGCGGTTCTCACACTGTTTGCGTGATCTGTGCATTTCGTTTGCTGGGTGGCACCCGAACTGTTGACGGAGATGCTGTTTATGTGTCACCAGCAACGGCAACCATTCTGTCTTTGCAGGGTGTTACCTTTCATTGTGCAGGTAGTCACTTGAGTGAACTTCGGTTTAGTCTGCGGTCACAGGGCAGCCAAGGCAGAGGCAGTCACCAACAGCTTTTTTTCCCCGTGTATTTGAATGTTTAGGATTTTGTTTTCAAAGCAGTTCTGTGGAAAAGAGGTTACATCAGTGAGGATAAAGCAGCCTAAAAACTGGAATTGCAGTGTGATGCACCAGGGCCAGAAGTAGGTGGGTGACCCGAGACCCTTGCTTTGGTGGTGGTGTGTACGGTTTGGGCGTGTGTGTGTTTACTGTATGGAATTTTTCATCTATTATTTGTGAAGTGTGTCTCATCCCAGTTGACTATAAAATGTAACAGTGCATGTGCTCTTTTGCTTCATAATATCTTGATGCAGAGGAAGAGATGTAGGGTTTGTAAAATCTGTAGAAGCTTTTCATTTACTGTGGCCAAATGAGCTGTTGCTTGTCAGCAGGGCAGTGTATTAGTCCCTGCATGCATTCACCATCTGTTTCAGCTGCGAAGGAAAATATGTTCCTTCAGTCACTGCTATTTTCCTTCACACTTACAGCAGACTAGGAATACACATATGCCCTGTTAATATGAACCAGTTCATGAGCTATGACTTATTGTGCTATAGTGACTTGATTTTTTTGCAACAGCTATATGTATCTGTGATTAACAAAGGTTGCCTTGGCCAATGTTAGAGCTGTGACTAATGCCAATCTTGTTAGGCATTCATCATCCAGATTCATCTCCTTGTCAAAAGTTTTGTTAAATAAGACTTCTTCAAAGAAACATTGTCTTGCCATCAATTTTCCCTTGATAGATGTATTGATTGAAATAAATGTGTTTTTCATGCCACTCAAGGAACCGAGTGACAGATCATGCACCGAATATGACAAATACAACCATTGGTCTTGTTGTTACTATAATTACTTCTGTATCGCAATATCAACAGCAGCAGCATCTAATAATAGCAGTGACACCTCTATATACTAATAAAAAAATCCTTATCCTATGTGAAAAGGTTTTCGAATCACCTGAGTGATTGTTTTTATGAGATGGCCCAGAAATCACTCCTCATTTCCCAGAGGAGAGCAGCCTTCTATCAGTTTTTCCACTCCTCCTGCTAGAAATGTACATATCCATATTTATTTAGACCATTTTCTGAAGGATTCAAAAGTTTTTTGTCACTATTCAATATGTCATTCATGGATCTCAGCATGTAATGCATCAGAAGATAATACCAGCCCCATAGAATAGGCCATCCCAGTATTACATTTCTCCAGCCTGATGTACATATTGTGCAAAAGCTTAACTCACACACATATCACCATTTTAACGTAGATGCTTTTTCTTCATCATCCCTCCCTCCTGTCCAGTCTCTGGGTACAGAAAAGTGCTTGTTTTCCCTGAAATCTATTTCTTTCTCCTCCATTGTTACTTTTTTTTTCTGCAGAAAAGATGCTCGCAGGGCTCACGCGACTATTGGACTGAAGGAGAGCCTTTTAGGATGGGCCTCCAAGGACTGGAGATGTTGCTGATACCATTAGGGTGTGCTGTGCAGCTCCTGGAGCAGCAGGAGCTCCTCTGGGCTCTTTGTACCACGCTCTTCCAGCCCCTTCCAGCATCCTCCTTTCCGCCTCGTAGCGTCCTTCCTGCCCATTACCTCTTGTCTCCCCTTCTCCTTCCTTCAGCCTCCAGGCCTTACAGCAGTGTCGTGGTGAGACGGCCAAATGAAAGAAGCACTTTTTGTTGAGATGACTGTTTGGAAATGGGGCCTGGGGGCCGGAGGAATTGCTGGCAGGGCAGGGCAGGCCAGGGGCCAAAGGATGCTTTATAGTCATCATCTGTAGCTGAGCGGGGAAGGAGCCGTTTGCGGAGCAGTAATAAGAGGGGTGCTGCTCACCAAGTGGTATTGCGCTGATTGAAGAGCAGATCAGAAAATCAGGATTTATGGTGCTAAAGATTTATGGTTATCACGTATGTAGCAGACTAAACTGACTACATGATTGCCATGTCTCTGACAGACTGAAGAGCCACCTCAGCTATCAAAACTGAAAATACATGAACGGTGGCTTTATGAGCTACTGCCTTCAGATTCTGTATTTGCATACAATTTCCAAGAGGCATTCTCAGTGTTGTGTGTCTCTCCTTAGTACATATGTGCTAGAAATACGGAATAGTACTGAACTGGTTTGTTCCAGCTCGATACAAAAGGGACTGTGACTGTGAGGCTATTGTGAATACAGTTCTGAAACAGCAAAAATAGTGTCATCTGCTTTTAGCTCTGTGGGTCTCCCCTGGAGTCAACAGTTCAGCGCAGTTACAACTCAGGTCACTTATCTTTTCATCTGGGTTTCTTAGGGAGTGATGAATTTGGAAGGGAAAGATTTTTATTACTACCCCTTGTTTTTGTTTAAAGTCCTCAAGTATTGTCTTGAGTCAGTGTAGATAATAGAGAAGATTATTTGAGGTCCTGCCTAAATTACAGCCTTCAAATGTTGTATCTTTTGCAAATTTGAAAGAAGGGGATAGAGGGAAATGGTTCAAATAGCTGTGAGGATTTCTGAAGTTGTTACTGAGGGAAAAAGTGATTCTGTGTGTTTTTTGCATATAGGTATACACCAGAATTCACAGAAATGGAAAGATATTTTCTGAATATCCAGTGGGGTTGCAGTAGTACCATCTGCTAACACAATTAGTATTGCAAACAGATCTCTGCCTTGTATGGGAATGTGCAAAATACACGGTTCTACTGATGCCCAGCTTCTATCAAAAATCAATTTAGCTGTGGGGAACCACGTCCTGGCTCCCAGTGCCATGTGTAGTTTCTGAGATGGTTTCTGTGCAAAACCACAGAGTTGACGATGTGTGTACATAGGTGCAGAACAGCAAACTGCTGTAAATCGACTCTTTAAATGACAGGTGGTGCCTTCTCATTTAACCCATTTGTTTTGACTGTTTTTTTTGGTGATATATTCCTAAGGAAAGATCTTTCATCATTATGGCCAAAATTACTGATTTGCAGCAAAGTATAGCCTTTTAACTAAACTTGCTACTTTTGGTTTGTCAACTTGAGCACATTTGTAAAAGTAGCTTTATATCTTATTTGTAAAAGTAGCTAAATATCTTGGTTTAATTTTTCAGCGTTACAATGATGGAAAAATGTGAATGAGATACTCCTCATTCATGTGTTAGATGATACTATTCTGTATTTACAAACCATGTCAAACTGTATCGGGAGGGAAATGGTGATCTGATTACAACTAATAATATGCATACTAGTAATAGAGCACATATAATTGCAACATACCTTACAAGCCGTGAACAGAACTGAGTGCCAGAGATGATTTGCCCCCCTGATTCCGCATAGGATCCAAAGGCAACAACAGCAGCTGCAATGGTCAGAATCTGAGAAGAAAAATTGGCCCATATTTATTTATTGTAACCATATTAATGATAATGTGGATTGTTACCGTTTGGAATGTAATTTTGTATTAGCTTATTTTTTAAAAAATAAAACTGTGTTTAAAGAAGATACCATAATCTGATATAAATGTTTAAAGTAATCCATTTGAAATAACCTGTTAAGCATGCTCTTCTACCACTCCTCTATTTGCTGAAATTCTCAGACTGTTCTTGAATGTTGACAGTTCCTCTTTAGCTCTAGAAATGTACTTTTTTGCTGACTAATTTAGCTCAGTGCTATTATTTTGCCCTTTCATCCCCATCCTGACCAACAGCAATAGGTAATGACTGCTAACTAATGAATCTTTCTGGTGCCAGGGAAGGTTTTCATTATATGCCCAGACTCCAAATAGAGCCCTTTTTGATTTTCTTGTGAATAGGAGGAGGAGAAAATATCATATTAGGGTCTCGTGTCCAGAGCCAAACAGAGGACTAGTCTTACTTCAGTTCAGTGATGGACACACTTTTTTTTCATTAGTTGAGGTTTTTTATGTGAAAATATTTCTCTCCTTATTTGAAAGAATCAGAGCAGATGGGAAAAAAAGCTGACGTTGCAGGTTTCAGAATGGATGAGGCCCGTGCCCGTTACAGCCGCTGTACTCTCCCTGTGCTGTGGGCCCAGGAGTTCTGCTCGTTTTTAGGCTGTGCAGCACAGGGATGCTACAGGGATGAAGAAACTTGGGCTGCTGGTAGTCAAGGAGCTAGAGCCATCTGTAAAATGAAGAGCTGCAAGCGCCAGGTGTTTCAAAATCAGGAATTAAATTCTTACTCTAGCTCCTTGCTCTTCCCCCACATTTACATTCAAAAAAACCCAAAATGCTACTACCTTGCACTGTATCTACTCAGCAATCACTTCTGGGCTGTTTGGCTTTCAAAATTGTCTTCACATCACGAGGGCTTCCTTCTTCTAAAATGAAGGCTGAGGTTTGCAAATAAATCACATGACTTCCTGTGGTGGGTGACAAGTCATTAGGTCATGGTTACAATTTGACTTTTCAGCATAAGGTGGTAGAGGAATCTTCATTCAAACGAATGGTAGCACCAATGATAGTAGGTTGAGGGAAGTGATTCTGCCCCTCTGCTTTGTTCTGGTGAGACCCCAGCTGGAGTACTGTGTCCAGTTCTGGAGCCCCCAACATAAGAAGGATGTGGACCAGTTGGAGAGGGTCCAGAGGAGGGCCACAAAGATGATCAGAGGGCTGGAGCCACCTCTCCTATGAAGACAGGCTGAGAGAGTTGGGGCTGTTCAGCCTGGAGAAGAGGAGGCTCCGGGGAGACCTTATAGTGGTCTTCCAGTACCTAAAGGGGGCCTACAGGAAAGACAGGGAGAAACTCTTCAGTAGGGCCTGTTGCAACAGGACTAGGGGTAACAGTTTCAAAATAGAGGGAGGTAGATTTAGATTAGATATTACGAAATTTTTTTTTTACAACGAGGGTGGTGGAACACTGGAACTGGTTGTCCAGAGAGGTGGTGGATGCCCCATCCCTGGAAACATTCAAGGCCAGGCTGGACGGGGCTCTGAGCAACCTGATCCAGTTGGAGATGTCCCTGTTCCTTGCAGGGGAGTTGGATTAGATGACCTTTGAAGGTCCCTTCCAACCCAAACCATTCTATGAGTCTATAGACAGTTATTTTCTATTTCCTCATCTGCTTCTAGAGAGTTGGTTAGACATGTACTTCTTCAGAGACTGGTGTTCTTAAATAACCTTAAAATAAATGCAGATTGGTATCTAGTTGTTGAGGTTTGGCTTGGGGGATATATACATTCTGGGAGATACGAATAGTCAAGATGGACATTTAGCCCTTTACCTTCCTTGTGAGACACTGAGAAGCAAGAACACACTAGTGTTAGTAGTGGTTTTGTGATGTGGACTTGCTGTGGAAACTTTGGTTCATTTTAAAAAGGAACCAAGCAGTTGTCAGATGTTGCCATTTTTCTGTCTTTAGCAACCAAGCCTAGAAATCAAATTCTCTTGTGTCATTTTGCTCAAACTCATGTCCTTTCACATTTTTAAGGACTGCTAGAGCGAGTTATACCTAATGCATTGGCCTAGAGATCTGGTCTATCTCAAAGATTGACATCTTCCAGCTCCACCATTATTGGTTTTTCCTGTTTTCCTGCTGGAGGGAGAAGATAGAAGGGTTCAGGGAAGCAGACCTGTTGGGTCTACTGTCGTTCCCACCTCATGGCCTTACGCCTGTGAGCGCAGGTTGCTCGCTGGCACCACGGGACAGTGCCTGTTAATGCACGTTCTTTGCATTTCTGGCCATCTGTGCACGGGTCACAGAGCGGGTCCCAGGCTGAAGCCCTGCATGGCAGCTGTGGGTGGACTTCAGAGAGTCAACTTGCACTCCCAGGAGCTTTGCTAGGAGAAGCATTGCCTGACTTCAGCTTTGGACTCGGGCTGGCCAGGAGTGAGCCCTCCCCTATTCCATGCCAGGTCAGAGAAAACCTGAAAATCCAGAGAAATGTCACATCACTTACCACCTGGTTGGCACCGCTTTGTCTATTTCTGAAGCACAGCCAAGCAGAGAGACTGGGGTAAAGGCTGTGTGGAGCCCTCAAAAGGAATGATGCGTACTTAAATTATTTTTCTTCATTTTACCTAAGAACTCAATAAATCAATGCTCAGAAGTTGCCTGATTGAGAACTGTAGCATTGTAGACCAGATTTCTTGATGCATGTGGGGGGAAGATGTATCCTTTCAGACAATGAGATGTATTTGACTCTGTTGCTTGTCACCACAAACAAATATATTGCACTTTCTTGCTGAAACAAGCTGACTGCACATCCTTGCTTTTATGTAATTAATTAAGTTTTTGCTGTCTGCTGTGGTGTGATTTTCAAAAACGTGTGAAACGGCAAAACACATTGATAGAATGAGAAGCGGTAACAGTTCATCCTTTCTCAGAGGATCTTGTCCAAAAGTGGCCAGGATGAGACTCTAACCCCAGGCCAGGAGAAGGGGGACAGTTCCCAGACAATCCCCCTGCAGCACCTGCAGTCAGCACACCTTTGCAGGAGACCGTCTGCTTTGGAAAGGGAGGTTTTCTTCACACATTGCCCTCTGCTCTGCCTGTTGCTGCTTTAGAGAACGCCTCAAAGCGAAGGTGCCTTTGTTCCTTCTCCGTTTGAGAAGGGAGCAGAGGGAAGAGAGCAGAAAATTATGTTTTTATTTGCCTGTTTCTTATTCTAGTTGCATAAACACACCAGAGTATTTCTCGAAATTAAATTAAGCAAACCTTTCTTGTTCTCTTCCTGCTTCAAGAAAGCAAATGTGGCTGCTTGCAGATTGGCAGCTACAGAGAAGACAAAGATCTGTGGTGTGCACAGACTCAAGTGCTGAGCAATGTCACGCTGAAAGAACCTGCACGAGCTTTAATAGAGTATAAAAGCTTTCTGGGCACCAAGCAAAAATCTGTTTAAATCCCTGCCAGGGATGAGAGCACAGCATGTATTATCAGCATATGCACAGAGACAGGAAGACTCTCAAAACATTTGCATTTTGGATTAGTTGTAATTAAAAGGTTTCAACCTTTCCAGAAAGGTTGAAATGGTGAAAGGAGTAAATATAAGACTCCACCTTTTCCCCATCTCCATACAAATATTTAGGACTCTTCCCTTTTCTCTGCATGTCTACCTGACTTACACTGATCCTAATGGCAATTTTTCTTAAATGTAAAGGATGTAAAAACCCATAGGCTTCTCTTTCATATTTATAATCATCATTTGCTACTCAGATTGTGACAGCCCCAAGTGTTCTCTGCTCCACGCAGTGAAGGACGGACCCCCACTGCGCACAGCACTGAACATACCGCAAAAAGATTGTCCCCGGGCTGCAATTCCTCATGAAAGCAGACCCTTTTCCTCACGAGCACGTGTGTAGAGCTGTGTATCTTGACAGATTAGTGCCTGCACACACCCCAGATAAAATGCGACAGGCGTCTGCGAGGCAGAATGATGCAAGCTGAAATGGAGCAGAAAGTGATGCTTGTGGATAAGTGGTGAACAGGTCAGATGATGACATAGTACATATACTTTCTTTGGGGGGGAAATGACTATTTCAGGAAGATTTGACTGTAGAGAAGTTTTATCTGACTAAGATTTCTCTTATTTTGATAACTAATTTGCCAGACTAAAATCTGTCTCTCTGCAAAGAGTCTGTGTAACTCAAGGACTGTATTATATTAGTGATCTGTATCAAGTGGCATAGCTGGAGCTAGGAGGAATATAGGGCAAGTGGATTAATGCTTTCTCCAGGATCAAACAGATGCGGAAAAAAAATCATTCAAGAGCAGGAAAAGAAGTGCTATCAGGTTGAAAATGTCAACTCAGCCGTCGGTAGCAGTCTGTAAAGAAGAGAGAGAAAAGTGAGAAGGGAAGACCATGGCCACTGTATAGAGGATTTCTGCCTAATGTAAGAGGAAAATGAGCATGTCTCTACTTATCTGATTAAGCAGAAAGTAAATAGGAGCAAGTTGAAGGAAGATCTTTTCCTTCTTGGCTGTTAACTAGATGTGACTGCCACTTCAGTGGCGACAGCCCTCCCTCCGGTTTCAGCTACTCAAATAGCAGCAGACAAACACTGGGCATAGGCAGTGGGGATAAGCTGGTTATTGAATGTTTGGACTGTGACCTTCTTCTTCCAGTCAGGCTGTTGAATATTCATGTAAGTGGGCTCAGACAGATCCTTGCCATCTGTCTGTATTTATATTACTTCATCCAAACAGCTCCAAAACATGTAAAATTTTATCCTCACACCAGCTCTTTAAAGAAAAAGGGATTTCTCACCTATCTGAAGGAAAAAGGAAGGAAAACACAAAGAGATTTAGCGAGTAACCAGATTTATTCATCTGGATTCCAGCAGACAGGATCCAAATTCAGCTCTTTTAAGTGCCAGGACCAGCTATAGCCCCAGGCTGTCAAGGCAAAGGTCATATTTAGTGCTATAAGGTGTTGTATAGCTGACCTGATATTGCTCAGTAAGCATAAAAAAAATCTTTGTATGCAGCTATAAAGGAAACTAGACACTCTGTCACTATATGCGTGGATGGGTACAGAATGAAAGTATTTGATGAGGAGAAATCAATAAAAAAAAACATTATTCAGGCATCTCAGCCTGCACTGCATTCAGTTGCACACCTTGATGGCCAGATGAAACAGGGCCATCATGCAAGCTTCAGTAAACAGTGTGCCCATATGGGCAATTCTGTGGGGGAACAGATTGTCAGAGCTGTGTTTGACCTGTTTTAGAGCAATCCTGGCTCTCCCTTGGCACTGTGGATGCGCTGTTGACATTTCAGCAGAGCTGCTTCAAAAAAATGAGTGCCATTGTCAGAATAGCGTGGCATTTTATGAGTGAGAAGCAGCTCCTCTGTTTTAAGTCAAGCAGCAAGCCCAGTACTTTTCCCTGTCTCCAGTCAGAGCCTCATAAACAGGCTGAATGGGAACGATGAAGGAACAAGACCATTCAGAAGACAACCCCAGACTTTTCATCAAGTTACTGTGGACGTGAGGTGGTGTTACTCATATGCTTCAGGGATTTCAATCTGAAGCTCAGATTCAGCTCTCAGAAGCCCACACACAGGCAGGTTATCACAGAAGAGACGTCTATGAGATAGCTGCGTTAGGGTGGCTGGTTTTGTACCTGCTCCCAGAAGGTGGCAAATGTGGGGCAGCGGTCCACCTTACCTTAGCTTACTTTCTTATCTGTCCAGGCCCTGACCTTCTTGCTATTTTTAAGCATGAGTTGAGTGCATTTTGAAAATAAAAAGGGATGCATTTGCACTGTGGTGCTTGAGAAACTGTTACGTGCATTTTGGAAACAGGCCAGAGGGGATCTTTTTGCCTTTAACACCATATTGAAATGTTTACCTCTTTCAAGCATCCTTCTCCTTGGCTTAGTCTTTAAGAATAGCTTCAAGGCTTTGAGCTTACTTAATCTGTATGTTTTACTTGATGATTTTTTTTTTTAACTGTTTTTCAGGCATTGGAAAAAATGTCATCTGTGACCGAACGGCGACTCCCCTGGATGCCTTTAGGATGATGACTGCGGCTCATTATTACCCAAAGCTCATGAGCATCATGGGGAATGTTTTGCGCTTCCTGCCTGCTTTCGTGAAGATGAAGCAGCTGATCCAGGAGGGTTATGTGGGGGAGCTGCTGGTGTGCGAGGTGCAGGTTCACAGCGGAAGCCTGCTAGGCAAGAAGTACAACTGGAGCTGTGATGACCTGATGGGAGGCGGGGGCTTGCACTCAGTTGGCACCTACATCATCGATCTCCTGACCTTCCTCACCAGCCAGAAGGCCGTGAAAGTGCATGGGTTGCTCAAGACCTTCGTAAAGCAGACAGACCACATCAAGGGAATACGGCAGATCACCAGTGATGACTTCTGTACTTTTCAGATGGTCCTGGAAGGTGGCGTATGCTGCACGGTGACGCTCAACTTCAATGTCCCGGGGGAGTTCAAACAAGACATTATTGTGGTGGGTTCGGCAGGACGGCTGATTGTAATTGGCACTGACCTCTACGGGCAGAGCAACAGCTCTCCTCAGCGGGAGCTCCTGCTAAAGGACTCTACGCCGGTTAGCAACTCCTTACTTCCAGAGAAGGCCTTCAGTGACATCCCATCTCCCTACCTCCGAGGCACCATTAAGATGGTTCAAGCTGTCCGGCAGGCTTTTGAGGACCAGGACGACAGGAGGACCTGGGATGGGAGGCCCCTTACAATGGCTGCCACTTTTGACGACTGTCTGTATGCCCTGTGTGTGGTGGACACCATTAAAAAGTCAAACCAGTTGGGGGAGTGGCAGAACATTTCAATCATGACCGAGGAGCCAGAACTGAGCCCGGCATACTTAATCAGCGAAGCCATGCGGAAGAGCAGGATGTCTCTGTACTGCTAGCTCCTCTCAGCTCCTAGGAAAGAATAGGAACCAGACAGCTCTTGAAGGAAATGGTAATTCAGCCCCTGTGAAGGGCTTGGGCATCTTAGAAACAGCTGAGGATACGGGAGAAGGAAACACGGTGTTTGGATCAACTAAATCTGTTGGTGGCTAAATGCCAAAGTGATAAGGTCCTTAGAAATGCCCAGAACAGATAGGAGACTTAAGAGCTGACATAACAACTTAACTGTTTTAATAACAGTATTAGCTGTCTGATTGGAAAGATATATCATGGACTCATCTCCTGCTTGCAGGTGCTTTAGATTATCCAATTGTGTTTACTGTGAAAGGTTGGGAAGATCCTTTTAGATTTTCCTTCCCTAACAGAGGGCTGTGAAGGTACTGTCATGTCATCAAATTTTCTGTAGTGTCTGACATGAGTGGTTCCTGCCGTGACAGCTGACACCACCATGCTGTATGTAGTACTACACCTCTAACCAACACACAGAATAATAGGACTTGGCGTGAAAGTGTCACGTGATGCGGAAAATCTTGGCAGCTCACTTTTCATATAGCTTGTTAGGAGCTTCTCTGTGTTGGTTTAGCTAGTTGTTCTTTGTTTTGTTTTGTTTTTTTATTTAAAGCACAATTAGGTAGGAAAATGTGTGACTTTTAAAACAAAGCAGTCCTCAACCACAGTGCATAAGCCCCTGTATTGGGGGAGGGAGGGTCTTCTGTGAGCTCCCAGTAAGCTTCAGTGTTAACTGCACAGATTTGCTGATTAAAATGGGTTTTGCAAAACCTTCATGGATGGCAAGTGGCATGACATAGTAGCGACAGTGGGTTTTATTACACAGCTGAACTCAGGCTACTCTTATGAAGGTTTACACACAATTTCCTGTGTCTGGAACTGACTTTTGAGTGAATTCATTGTGCATTTTGGTTTTCGGTGAAGAACAGTAGAAACCCAACCAGAAACCGTATGATGCTTAGACAGGCAATGTTCTTTTAAACCTTTGTGAACTCACACGTGAGAAATACTCAGCAACAATTAATTTCATATAGCTCAACCCAGAGCTTTCACCTTCACCGAATGGTGAGTGTGAGTGAAAAACAAAAGGGATGAGAAAATTTCCCATCTATTTCCAGGGGAAAAAATTACATAAGACCCCCACCTTTTCACCTCCTTAAAGTGGCCAGCTACTGGTACTGTAGTAAGCATTCCCTGTCTTCAGTGCAGGGGCAGACAAACTCTTTTGATATGTTTGTGCTGTTCTTTTTAATGTTTTAGATTGCAGTCTCAAAATGATATATTCTTTTGAGTATATATTCTTGAAAGAATATAGTGAAAGGCATATGAATTATCCCAGTAAACAGGGATACTGCTTTTCTGCATAAAGCTGCTCCAGTGCTCACGTGTTTACAACGTTAGGTCTTCAGATAGGAAAAAAAGTAGAACACAAGCATATAGCACTAAATTATATTAAACTTGAGAAAAACCTTTTCAGGGTTTTTTGTTAATTTTGACTAGGGGAAAGAAGATAACACTTTGATGAGCAGTAAATTAACAGAGAAAATATGACATGCTTTCTCAAGCCTATCAGATTAGTGTTGCCATTTTAGGTTAGAAAGAGAACTATTAGAATAATTTAGATTTTTTAAAAAAACACTTAGAATTTTACTATTTTTAGGAGCACTAAGGACTTCTGTAGAGGCTTCTCCTACAAATGACTCTGTCTGATTGCTGTATGCTCCTGCCTCTCCTGTGCTCAGTTTTAGAGCTTCATGTTTTTGAACGGGAGGGATCAGTAGTAGTGTGCTTCATCTCATCTGACTTCAGCCAGTTGAAAGTTGGGTATCTTGTCCTGATCAGCTGTGCAAGGGCACAATAGTCAATACAGAGAGAGGTCTCCGAAGGCTGACTCAAATCATCCTAAGTTTCATATAGAAGGAGGTGCCCATTGGAAATTCCCGTCCTCCTCCTTTGCAGACAACCTTGGCTTCCACATTTTTAGGTGGCTAAAGTTAGGAAACTTGACTCCCACTCCAAAATTATTAATGTGTGCCTAATTTTTGAAGAGCGTATGTGTGACCTTTCATGAAGTATTCCCCAAAGTGTAATAGTGTGACTGATGAAGGAATAATGTAATACTGCAAAACCACACCCAAATGGAGAATTGTTTCTATCTGTGTTGTTCTGCTAGTTCTAGCGACTGTCTCTGGGGCTGACTGCTTCTGCTAAGACCTCAGGCAAGCTTTCATCGTTCCTTCTTTGAAGCAGCCCTTCACAAGCTTGGATGTTTTTCCTAAAAACTGATTTCTCTGAGAATTCCTGAGGTAGTATCTGTGCCAACAGAAATTTCCCATTATAATTGTCATGACATACTATGCTATCCAGTTCCTGCCCTGAAAAGTACACTGAGAAATACAGAAGAGAGAATTTGATCAAGAAATTCTCTCTCTCTCTCCTGAAAAATGGAATTAGCCTCAAGAGGATCAAGAGAGTTTTCATATAGTAAGGAAAAAGCCATTTGTTGAAAACAGTGGCTAGTTCAAGTCATGAATGCAAGCCTGGTGGATAATTCGCCATGTCTAGTTAAACATCATCCAAAACTGGAACTAAGCATGGACCAAAATGTTTGTGAGTCTTGCTTCTTAGTAGTTTGACCATTGTGCTGGAATGGCTGTTCATGTCTTTGCACCTTGTTTTGGTTCACAAATGTTGTCAGTTTTTTCTTTTTTTTTTTCGGTATCTTTCTGGGTTTTGTGATGCCAGCTGGAAGAAGATATACTGGAATCCTGTTCCCTGCCCCTGCAGTGAACAGTCCCCAGGCGAGAGACAGCATATAGGGATAGTACTACAGAGGTCAACCTTTCTGTCCCAGATCCAAAGGTTTGGGTGACAGGCATCACCCATCCCCTGTGCAGACTCACTGATGCAGATAGTGCTGCTTAGCAGAAAGAAAATCTAACGCTTTGGTTACATAGCCACCTGATGCTAGTATTAGTACCGGCTTGGAAATGAGTTGAATCCTGTACAGCTTGTTGTGTGATCACAGTGCTGGCCCCAGAGAGGGAGGCAGAATAAGCAGGGGCAGGGTGGGACCTCCTCGTCTGACAGCCACAGAGATCTTTTGCTAGATTTAGGTGAAGTTGTTACCTAACAGGGATGGCAGCAGTAACTGCATACGTTCAGGATTGTATGACAGTTTTTCCATTCTCTAGGAGGTGAAGGTGCTGTAGTGTGAAGTGTAAAGATACCAAACTTCCAGCCAGCTTAGAAGAGGAAGGAATTAGTTTATTTATAGAATGTGTGTTACTATTCTGGTAAATTGTTACTTTACAGCCTAGGATCTTTCTTGGCAGCATCAAGGCCTTTGCTCTTTTGGTACAGCTGAAAGTACATTAAGTAGCCTCTGGAGTTCACACTGGGTTTAAGAATTTGGGCAGCAGATAGCAGAGATGTACTTGATTGAACTCAAAAGCGGTACTACACCAGGAAACACATATTTGGAATTGCACTTTTAATGCTGTGCCACAAGGTTTGAGATGAATGCTGCTAGAATTGGTGCAGGCTTAATAGCCAAACTGTGGCTACTGCTGGAATAGTAGCCCCTAAATGAGCTTGTTCATACACTAGGTAAGAAATGTTAATTCCTCTTTCCCAGGGCTGCTGTTGGAGAGCCTCTTTCCTTTGCCATCAACCTGTGCACATAGGACACTGAACATTATGGTCTTTTGCCAAAGACAAAAAGAGCCAAAGGGGAGAGCCCAGCTGAAGTGCTCTGCCGCTCTGCAGGGGTCTGTTCCAAGGCCGGGACGGTCAGCTGAGAAACAATGTCTTATTTTCCCTGGGAATTGCATTGGGGTCCACGCCAGGGCTAGGGCAACCCTACACTGTGTGACAGCAGGGCACAACCGAAATCCTTCCATGTGCCCAAAGGGAGAGTGGTGACTGCAGCAGGGAGCCACAGGAAAGCGTGTCTGCAGTCAGGTACCTACGTCCCTGCGCCAATGGGGAGAATATTCTGCTCGCACAGAGGGTGAGGGCTGCCCCTCCTGAGGGTGATTGATAGCAGCGGCCTTGCTCTGCCTCTGTGTTTGGGAGCCCGAGAAGGGGATCCTGCCCTCGGGAAAGCAGCATCTGTCCTATACTCCTGCTAGATCCGTGCATGTCCTCAGTGCTGGACTCAAGTGAAGTCCTATATGGAGGCATAACAACTCTGCAAGAGCTTGGGGTTTCCTATATCTAATATCATGCGTGTGTTAAACTAGTAGTACTTTAGCTGTGTAGTTAGAAAATACCAAGTAGAGGTGATACGTCCTTATCCATGCAGCCAACATGGCAGAGAATCAGGGCATGCATAGACGAGTTTAGGCTCAGGATGAGCTGCTGCGGAGTTCATCCTTTGCTTTGGCTGAAAGCATGAGAAATTCCTGCCCAGCCAGCACAGGGCAATCAGAGGCACTCTCCACTTTGTACTTAGTGTTTCCTTCTTTTGGGTAGCTTTTGCATCAGTGACTACAAGTGAACAGCTGTCCTGGAAGTTCAGCCATTGAAAAAAGGAGGCTTTTCTGCTGTGTGTGGTCACAGCACAAAGACAATTCAATTTCTCTGTTACTGTGTTTATTTCTGTGTCCATACAAATGTGCAAAAGACTCAGACAATTTGAAATTACTCCTTTCCCTACCAAAAAAAAAAAAGGTAGATTTTATTTAATAGGTAAAGATAAACATAGTATCTTGATAATGTCTTTGCAGAGATTCAGAAATTACTGATGATAGAGTTTCTTGTTGCTGGGAATTTTTATATTTGACTTTTATCTATGGCCTTCAATATAAAATACCACAAATTACGAGGTCTATTCACTGTTAAGTTCTTTATTTACAAAGGTTTAAAAGTACCCAGCAGACTTTTGGCTTTGTGCAGACACTGAACACGGGTGGGATGTTCCAGTGGCCCAGTGGTGTACTGTTACGTATGTATGAAGCTCAACACTGGACTGCTTGACCTCTGCAGTAGGGTCTGTTCTCTGGGTATCTAGGCCTACTTGTGAAATGGCAGGATTATTCAGGACAGCAGTTTCTTGTTGTTGTTGTTGTTGTTGTTGTAGTTGTTACTTGCGGGGAGCAAAGTTTGTAAATTTTAGAGATTAAGTATGACTGAATAATAATTGGCAGTCTTATCTGCTTTAAAATTTCCTCTCTCTTGAGCTGCTGGATGAAGTCTGTCCAATAAAAATAATTTCCCCTTAACAATAACTGCCCACTTCCATTTGCTCATGAAAAGAAGAAATTTTAAGTAAATGGGACTATACATAATGCTGCATTCATGAACCGACGTCATAACCTCATGACTTACTGAAGCCAGAGCCCAGGCAAGTAATGACTTTTTCAAAGCTGCCAAATCAAAGTCTTGGGGAATGA
This sequence comes from Ardeotis arabs, assembly GCA_011801015.1. Taxonomy (NCBI): domain Eukaryota; kingdom Metazoa; phylum Chordata; class Aves; order Otidiformes; family Otididae; genus Ardeotis; species Ardeotis arabs. Next base: position 45,372 of record JAAGAY010147914.1, read on the forward strand.
AGGGTATCAGCTTAGGTCAAACTGAAATAGCTTTTATTAAGCATTTTCAGTTAAATGAATAAACAGAATGGCTGTGGTCAATCCAAAACTGAACACAAAACATGTTTGTAGAAGGTCATTTACATTTTTTTCTTTTGCGATTATGTTACATTTTTAAAGAGTGCTGTTTGGAAATTAATTTTTGTTTTTTAAATCCATCTTTTATTATGTTTTGGCATGTGTGAAATTAACTGTTTCGGGTTGGGTGTGGGTTTTTTGGTTGTGTTTTGTTTTGTTTTGTTTTAGTTCATACTTAAAAAATCCCATCCGTTAGGTTCAGTGAACGTCCATTAAGGACATTTTGTGAATTCAGCTGCCCTTTGGCAGGTTTGGCTCTGAACCTGCAGCCTCACAGTGTCATGCGGTGACCCCTTTTCTAGCATCTGAATTTGGCCATCTGGGTTTCATTTGTGTCTTCTTGTGGCAGTGGGAAAACTGGTTCATTACATGGAGTTGGCTACAGATAATGGAGATAGTTTTTGCAGCCGTGCCAGCCATCGTCTTTAAAAGCACTTGACTCTATTAACTTGTTTACCATGGTTATTTATGACCTTTCAGCCATGTGCTGTCCATTATTTCCTTTTATTTTTACACCAGCCATCAGACTCGCTTCCCTCCCCTTTCTGTTTCTCATTCCATTGCAAGCCACGGGGCGAGTCTCCCTTGTTCCCCGCTGAGCTCACACTCAGTCCCTGTTACCCATGGCATACAGGGTGGCTAACCTACGACTTGAAGTAACTTCTAACACAGATTCATTAGAGGATATGTTACACCACAACTGCTCAAGTACGTGGCGTACCGAACGCCCAGCCAGGGCAGGAATCAAAGCTCCTTGCTATGCTGTGCTTCACAAGTGACACTCACTGTTTCTCTCTGTACTGGCTTTCTTTTATTTGATTTTGAAAATGAGAATATGTTCAGTTTGTTGCTGTGTCAATATTAAGTATCTATTTATTGTTTTTCAGACATACATACGTATATATAAATGCTATATATATATAATGTCAACGCATGGACATATGTACAGTAGATATTTTAAAGAGCTATTTATCAAGAAAAGTAAGTGTTATAAGTAAACAGAGTTTATATTTTATATATTATGTAGATAGCAAAAAAACTTGGTTAAATTATAGTAGGACTTTTGGGGGCGGGAGGTGGGGTTGGAGGAATGGGCAAGGGCTGGTTCTACCGTTTTAAATAGCCAAACTACTTTGTACGGAAGCTGCCTGCTGTGCCTCTCGGCTGCAATATCTGTTTGTTTCTTCTTCTGGAAGATGATGTGCATTGTTACTTTTATATTGCTTGGGGAATGTAGTTAGTTTATTCTCAGCCAACTGGTATGTGCTGCTTAAAACATGGTTTCCTGCTGTTCTGCATATTTGCATTGATGGAATAAAAGGATCTTAACTGGCAAATAAAGACGTAAAAGGATGTGATCTCAGCTGTCTGTCATTTTTCCCCACACTTGTATTGGGGGGGAGGGTAATAACCATCACCTTTGCATGGTTTCTGGCCAGCTTGTAAAGTTCAACACATCCGAGTAAAATATATGGACTTTGTGCTTGGGGGCGGGGATTGTGATGGAGGGAGAGAAAAAAGAAGGTTTGACACTAAGCTATTTGAAGGTTTCATGTTCTGACAAGGCCTGCTGGAGTGATGTGTCCTGAGGAGACAGTTGGTTTTATCGCCAAAGGATGGGAGTGTGTCCAGTAGCACCGCAAAACGGAGGTATTGGACACCTCTGCTGAGCAAAGCCTGGAGATCCTTTCTCCTGGATTTTGTTTTTCTCCTGGATCCTTTCTCTCCTCCTTTCTCCAGCACAGCCTGGAGATCCTCCTCCTGCCTCCCCAGTGGTGTCCTGGGATGCCTTTCCCTTCCTGTCCTCAGCTCCCTCCAATGACATCCCCATGCCCTCCATCCGTAGGGAGCTGTCAAGTCCTCCTGGCTTACCCTGGTCCTCCTTTTCTCCCTTGTATGTTGGTGTCTCATCACGCTAGTAAAGGAGCTTGTTACTCCAGCCCCTCTGATGCTGGAGAAAACCTCACTTGAGTACGAAGGAGAAGCTAATATGAAGCAGTGGGAAATTCTAGGCTCTGAGGAAAGATTTATTGCCTCTGTGATTGATTTGTAAAAATGATAGTGCATTTCCTATGTTGCTTTTTCTATTTTACAGCAGAGCACACAGAAAGATGTTGGATTCTGCTCCTGTCAGTGCTCACTCATTTCCCAGGTACTATGAAAGTACAGCAAATCTGAGGCACAAAACTCTAAAGGGATGGGAAAGCATCATCACTTACATTGCACGCTCCCCTCAGATCACATGACCTTGTGAATGGAACTGTGTATTTTTCATATATAAAAAAAACTTACAGAGTGGCTATAGCATTTACTTCATCCTAGAAATGCAGCATGTTAGTAATTTCTACTACCACCATTGCAGTTATCATACTTTAAAGATGTATCGATGTTTATATACACATAAAATACATGTTTCTCAGTTTTAATACACATTATTTTCTTTGTCTGAAGAGGAGAAAAGCATAAGGCAAGGATGAATCAGTGCCAAGGTCTTCAGGAATTGTATTTTAATCTTCAGGAATTATATTTTAATGCTTGCCTTGCCCTCATGAGCAAATGTAGTATAACCTTGGTTAAGTTTCCAGATCACCGCCTCCAACTAATCAATTAGGCACTGAAATAAAATAGGGCCAAATTTTATGGTATATCCTTTCCCATCAACTTCACAGTAAAACAAGGCCTACTTCAATTTTGAAGGTTAAAATATAGAAATATTTGGAAAATAGCACCTAGGGGAGCAATTACTGTGAAAGAGTGTCAGAGATACAGTGGGATTATTGGTGCACAGTTCCAGCACACAATATGTTACTGTATAGGTAGGTGCAAATGCAAGAGCGAGTATAAACATTCCACGCTAATGAGGCTACATAAATGCTAAGGTAAACATTTTCAAACGTGGGTCAGCATAGTGAGACACTTCAGTGTAGATTTATGAACCCAAGTAAGAGTTCTGCTTTTAAAACAAACTGCAAAAATGTGGGAGGGGGGGAAACCTCTTGCCATTTTCCATAATTTTGGAAGAACCAAGCCTTCTGCAGCTCCCTTGGCTTGTTCTGCTGTTTTCTGGAGCCTCTATTGATTAGCAGCTATGTAGTAAAAACAATGGGTGGCTTGTAGCCATAAAGATTAATCAGAAGAATGTTAAATGCACTGCATTGTTCTCTTCAGGAATGAAGAGTCTGCCGGGGCAGGGGTTATTAAAAAGTGCTGCTGTGCCAAAGAGAAGACGCACTTTATGCCTTTGTTACTGATTCCTGTTGGGAGGTGGAAAGCCATGGAGCTCTTTGTGTTGCTGTGGTGCCAGTGGGAAACTCCCATTTCAGCGTGGACATACGTGACGCACAGAACAACAGGGCTTTTTGCCCCATGTAACACTCCAGAGCAGCTCAAATGGAGGTGAGACAGTGTGGCTCTTCACAGAGCAGCCTTTCCTGGGGCTGGAGGCTGGGGGAACGGCCACTGCAGGCCAGCAGCACCCAGGTGCCTCTTGCTCGGCTTGCTCAGACCCACATGCCTGTGCTGCTCACTGCTGCAGCCATCATGTTCTACATGGAAGAAGGAAATTTCCAGCAGGCAGCCGTTGGAGTCACCAGACCTGTCAGCTGTCCCACAGCACTAGTCTAGTGCCAGCTAATACTTGTCTCCTGCATACGTTGCCTTTTGTAATATATTTTCCACTTGGGAGCACTCCAAGTAGTGAATTTAGCAGCACAAACCTTGATGTGGCACCTCATCTTTGCTTTAAAATGAATAATTGCAGCTCCCTGAGCAGTTGCTGAGGGATGAGGCAGGGCTGCTGACAAGAGGAGGACACCAGTCCTTACTCTTGTCCTCAGCTGCTTGTTCCTGCCGTCCCCAAGTACTGGCACTGGGGAGCATGTGTGCAGCCACTTGGTTAACACGATCATGGATTTAGCCGAAAACTAACAAGGTGTGTTTTTTATTAGGTTAGTTTTCAGGCAAGTCAGTTCCTTGATCTGAGTCATTGTCGACAGCAATTTATGCCAGATCACTTTAATAGCGAAATGTAAATAGAAACCAGGTTTGCTGACTGCCAGAAATGTGCATTTTTCATCAGATCAAAGAGTCAGTAGAGTAACTACAGAATAATAAATAGGACCAAAAGAAAAAAGAATAAACAGAGGAAAATAATTTTAAGTTCTGTATTTCCATACAAAAGGATATACATGTAAAGCAAATGTTTCTTAAGAAACTGGAGGCCCCCTCCTCCAGACATGGATGTGGTGTATATACAGATTCTTAGGGAAGCCTTTCAAGGTCTGCTCAATCTGTTTTAATAACTCTGCCTTTCACAGTTAATCACATCTTGCAGATTAAAGGCTTTTGCAGAAATTATCATATCCCATCCAGGCAATGACAACAGCCTCTGAATGTAACCGGCTTTGTCACTTGTGCAAGTAAGTTTTATACGGCGTTTCAGGCAAACCTAAAAAGCTCAGACCTGCGTTTCAGCCTTTGAGAATGTAGAGACAGTTGGAAATGGCACTTGACATGTAGCATAATACATTTTCTTTGTTACTTTTTTCCCACTGCTGTCCCTAAATTGCTAGATATCATTTTTGTGCATTTCTTTTCAGTGGTGCTAGTTGTTATACCTTCTGGAAGTATCTGTGATGAGAAGAAGCCTTACAGTACTAACTGTGACAAGATGTCCAGCTCAAGAAGGAAGATAATTGGAAAGAGAGTGAAAGTCACAACCAGGATAAAAAGCAGATTCACAAGAAACAAGAACATTCCTGATCTCTGACAACTGACTCTATCCTGTTAAAAACATCCTAAGCATGGTTTTTGGCTTAAATCAGCTTACAACCTTCTATATCCTTTCTGTGGCACAGTTAGGAAGTTAGCACACAGAGACTATTCCCACAAAGGAAGCTGCTTGTAGCCACCCTCTTTTGGAGATTATGAAATTAATAATAGGGCCATGGCCATTCTGTGTCAATTGGCCTTAGAGGCTGAGGGTGGTCCTGGGTGCTTCATCTGCTGCTATGGATGTAGCTGAGAGTTAAGGACTGATAGGTAGAATGGAAGGATCTTGGTATTACAAAACTCGTGTGTTAAAAAATTAGTCCGTCTCTGTCGCAGTCCAAGGAAATTCTGGTACTGAGCTCTTTCAGCACATTTTTTGTTAAAATGGACTATTTTTCCATTCATGTTTCTATGCCTTTTGCTTGCAGTTCCATGACAGGAGAAACAACTTCCTGGGGGACACCCTGCCCTCTCGGCTACAGACGTTGCTAGCTGGGAATAATTCCTGTTGTTTAGGGCTATAGCAGGAACGGGGGCTCTACGGAGAAGAAGGGACTGGGTCACTTGCTGAATTGACAAAGTTTACAGCTATCCAGCCACATTTGGCAACCTTTGTCTGTACTGCTTCACATGTATGAAATGCCTTATAAAGATTAACAAATCCCCACAAAATGAGCTGCTGTGATTATTCCTATTTTGCAGCTGGCAAGGTGGAGGCAGAAGTGAAGTTGGTGAGAGCACTGTGAAGAATTTATCTTTTCTCTGAAATTCCTACTTGGATTATTAGATTTGCTCTCTCCCAGTGGCGGAACCCATCTCTGAAAATGGCACTGTCAGAGTGCCCTCCAAATGTCTAAGACGATAGAAATTTCTCATTCCAGACCAGTTACAAGCTCAGGTCTTTATGGAATTTCAGCTAACTTGGAAATACTCTTGCAAATAGTAATATTTTAAAATATTTTTTATTTACTTGCAGCTTCTGTTTTTTTTTAAAGGCAAACTTTGGTAGGATTTTTCTCCTGTGGACTGAATGGTCTGAACTATTTAGCATTAAAAAAAGATTTAAAAACTGTAGTGAGGGAAGATTTGAAATTAGATGCTGTTACTTTAATATACGTATAGTGATACTTGTGTTTATAACAAGATCTCACTGGCCTTACAAAGGAGGTACATACTATTACCTTCATCTTGTCTTTTGGAAAACTACAGACAGAATGGCAAACCATGCTGCCCAAGGCCATGCAGAGCAAGTCCATGACAGCCAGATACTAAATCCTGCTGCTCTAATTTCTAGTTCCCTTTAAATAGTTCTTAAACCTAATATAATTCTCATTCATTATAATTAATGTGATTAGTCATATATAATTAATGCCTAATATGCTGCTGCGGTTTGTGAATGCCAAATAAGCTAGTGTTGTCTGCACAGTCTAAGTTGAAATTCATCGATTTAGAAAAGTGTTAGCAACACTAAAACCAATACCAACAGCTTTATCTAAGTGAATACATTTTGTGTAATTCCACCTATGGAGGAGAAGGTGAGAGATACTGCACTTTCCATACATTGATTTTAAAACCAAGCTGATAAAATTAGCACCAGATCTATGTGCTGACCAGAAAATCTATAACAAAATCAATCAGCCTGAAAAAGTCCAAGTCAGAACAAAACTGCATTTCTGTTGTGCGTTTTGAGAAAGTTTGTTGGAGGAGTATATTTGCCTGTACCCTATAGTTCACACTGCTTAGTTTGGCAAGGATTTCTGGTTCTGGAGAGAACACTCCTTTCAGTTTGCACTCGCAAGCTCTCAATGGTAACGGCTGCAAATCATGGAGAGGAAGATGATAATCATCCTAGTGTAATTTTGAAATGTATAGGGTAAATTGTTCTGTGATTTTTATAGCTTTCCATTATTCTGTACAACAACCAGAAAGCCAGACACTCACAGTACCTTTAACAACTCATGGGAATGCAGACCTAGAAGACACAGAAAATCACGATCAGGAGGGGGGCAAAGACTACTTTGTCCTACAAAATAAACATCAGTTTGCCATTCCAGCTTAACAGCTTGTCTTCATATATTAACAGAAGCCTCCAAACCATGACTGATACAATTTAGAGTCATTAATTAGTTGCTGCTCAATCCTTTAAATGAATGCGCTAGCAAAGCCCTTGGAGCTGCACTGAGATCAAAAGCCTGCTTATGTACAAGGCTCCCCTCCCCCCTGGTAGGCAGTCTTTCTCAAAGAAGGTGATTAAGTGACAAATTATTCCTTGCAGGTACAAGTGCTGTGTCTGCTGTGTTGCTTTCGTTGGATCTGATCCTTTCACCCCTACATCAGTGGTCCCAGTGAAGCCACTGGGTTAGGCTCTTACCTTTGAGCCTAAGCAGCAGGTCAGAGCTATGAACTCGTTTCCATGGCTAAATGTGCAGTCAGCTAGCCAAGTGCTGTTCTCAACGCAGGTCCTGGCCGAGGAGAGTGGCAATGGTGAGCAATGGTTGATCAGCTTCTGCAATCCTGGCTGTTGAAATGATGCCTTGAAACTCTGGGTCAGCGAGGCTTGCTTTAGAGGACATCTTGTTCAAATATTCCCAGGGACTGAAACGAACCATTCCCATCTCCATCCTGGGTCACGGGACTCAAGAGGAGTGAAAAACTGCAACTCCTTCAGTCCACTGCACTGTGCAGTTTGGCCAGGCCCTAAAGCTTTGAGGATACTTGGTTGAGTGGGACATACAGAACCTAACTACTGTATCAAGCTTGGGACCTTGAATTAGCTTCTGGGCATATTGGTGGCTTTGATACAAGCAGAACTACTACGAAGACCGAAACCCGTTCCTAATTCCTATTTGCTCTCTCATTTTGTGGCAGATATTTGCATATTGCCAGAATTTTTGCTCCATCTCTAACCATATATAGTGATCACAATAACTATACCACATCCATATACCAAATCTCTTGATTAGGATGCTCAAGGTGTATCATTTAATTTTTCCAGCGTCCCTAAACCGACCAATCTTTGTCTCATTGTCACCTCATTGACACTTTTCAGTTAAAGAATAACAAAACCGAG